>CAJPIZ010000049.1:3237-43264 GCA_905368565.1 Medioppia subpectinata
GAGAGAGAGAGAGAGAGAGAGAGAGAGAGAGAGAGAGAGGGCTGTGAGTGTGTTATTTTAGAGTATAGCTGATCGGCTCGGGAACTCATTGATGATAATTATCCAATCATGTCTTCATGTCTTCAGTGTTCATGTCTGGAGAAAATCTCAAAGAAAATTAGTGCCAGTAATTTGTTTGGCGCCAATCAGTCGCTCCAATACTATATGAAGAATATGATCAAAAATTTCTACAATATTATGGCATCCGAACAAAAGAGCAAACTTTAATAACTTTTAACGACTACCGGTCTTACAGACAAATCAACTTTTCAATTCCACTTTCAATCAGAATTATAATAATAATAACAGTAATAATAATAAATAATTGTATTATTTTTAAAGCTTTTTTTGCCGAAAAAATATAATTATTAATTTTTAGGCGTTTATAATAACATGAATGCATTTGCGTTGTGTTTCTTATGCAACGCTATAATGAATGGTCAGATATAAGCTTTGAAGTCATTTATTGATTTTTATGCGCGCATAGAGTAAAGCAAAAATGCATTATATTATGAAGTCATGACTAAACTGTGTATAAAAACAAGGGATCGATATTTTCCATAGTCTGTGCGACTCTTTTTTATTTCAGCACAGGTTTATAATAATGCATATAATATCACAAGTTTTAAAAATTCATTACAGAATATGTACACAATATTCCCTCTATTTTTCTTTTCATAGCATATGATTAATTGATTAATATTTTGGCTAATGTTTTACGTTTTTGTTATGAGTGACAATCGGTCGGCGAAATCATAATTTATCACTAAATCAATGAATGACTGAATCAATTCAATAGTAATATCTCAACAAATTATTTACTTTGCCGGCAAAGACTAAATGTTTTTAATTATTTGTTTTTTGTCCACAATTTTATTCTAGAATTCAGCCGTCATTTTGAGAGAAATGAGAATTCTTTAGACACTAATCAAATCACAATTCTTTAGTTTGTGTCCTCTTCTATAAAACCCATTAATGCATACTTTCTCTCACATTCTCTCTCTCTCTCTCTCTCTCTCTCTCTCTCTCTCTCTCTCTCTCTCTCTNCTCTCTCTCTCTCTCTCTCTCTCTCTCTCTCTCTCTCCTACTCTGGCTTTCCAACGCTCTATCGGTGTTTCTCTGAATACAACTGACAAAAACTTTGTTATAGTTTAGCATTTTGTGAAGCCTTTGAGAGTCCAATTAGTGAAAATATCCCGACTATAGAGTGGTATAGAGTTCTCGTCATTAAGAGGCATAACAAGAAGGGGGAAGTGATTGTTGGGGGCAGTGATGGCAATGAAGGCAGTGATGGTAACTGCATATTAAGCATATATCAGACAAATGAGACACAAGAGCTATAACTTGGCCGCAGAAATGAGTGAACGAATAATCATATAAATTAGAAAATATATTCAATAAATTGAAATCAGTATACATTATAACACAATGTAGTGTAGGTTTCTGTTACATCTATAATACAATACTATGTACTCTAATATACATTATAATAGAAATGTATTTGATTTGCACGAATGCCTTTTGCGTTGAAAATTAATGCAAATCATCGATAATTAATTGTATGATTTATTATAATACAAAACGAGAGACACATTTCACATATAAATGTATTGATAGCACAGATTCTGAATTCTGTTATTTACACAGAGAGAAAAAAGTTAGTCTTATGTATAAATATATAATAAAATAATTGAATGTTTGAATTGTTTGGAAATGTGAGGCCATTTCCATAATGACTGAACGCTACTTAAGTTTAGAGAAAAACGTTTGTCACAAAAGTCTTTAACGAAATAATGTTTTATTTTGTGCTTTCGATTAGTCGTATTGAATATGACTTAATTCATGAGAAGAGCGTAACAAAGATATAAATTTTCCTCTCTTTTTCTTTTGTCGACTTTTTTCTCTCTCTCTCTTTTCTCGTTCACAACAAATGGCAATAAAAGTGATGGCATTACAAATAATGTGTGGCAATAGTGGGTGGGGAGCGATACGTTTGATAGCAATAGTGTGGCACTAGTAGGCAATGGTAGGCAATGGGCGATGCGATCCAATTTAACATAACAAGTGGCGTTCGGATGGTTAACCAGGGATTGCTTTGCCGTACAGATTACCAAAAGACATCCAATAGATAAGTAAAGGCCACACTATTTCACTAAGAGTTTGCTAGAGTAGAGCTCAAGCACGACATCGCTCTCTCTCTCTCTCTCTCTCTCTCTCTCTCTCTCTCCTCCAGTCACTCACTCACTCACTCTCACTCTACTGTGCAATCATTAGACACTGAATGAGACCATCTATTTGGTGACCAGTGGTAACAGTGCTAACAATAGTAAGGGATAATCGAGTTTAAGACCATCTAGTGATGGGATGGCGACGCCTCGGCCTGACCTCAAACATTCGTTAAGTCGTTTGTTAGCCAACGCTCACGTCGTTTAGCCATCGCTACACTCTTTACACACTATAAGAGTTACTCGTATTTCTTTAGCTTTGCTTCTCTTTTAAGCCAAAACACAACATATACTACAAAAGATTGGAGTTTTTCGCTAAGCTTTTAGTCATTGCATTGCATTTAGGGATACAATAAGATATTAGCGAAACAGTTATGTGCTCTCCAAGTGTTGTGACGAATCGGTCTCTGCTATCGCTCTCATCCGCGAGAAAGCAAAAAAGGCTACTTTTCCTTTGATTGCACACCACATCCCATCAAAATCTAATAATTGCTCCCAACGTATGCTAATTATATTATTTATACATTAAATCTAATTATTAGACATTTTTTTCTTCGTTGCCCAACAAAAAGCCTCTCATCCAATGAGAGCGCACTAATCATTCAAATTAAATATTTATCAACAAAAACTAACATGATTCAAATTTATCAGCGTTTGCATCTTCTCCATGCCTTAACTCCGATATAGACTTCGCATATAAGTTAATAATCTTATATCGCATTCAAACTAAAGCTAATAAAACTTCAATTAAGCGAACGCTTCAATTATTGACTCCAACTTTAAATATTATACGAAAAAATAAAATAAATTATTATTATATCTAATTTCCTAACGAAAAAATAAACTTTAAATAAATAAATATTTTCGGAGGAGAGAAAAAAGCTGTTAGAGTTCATAGTTATGGTCTTAATGTCGGGTTTCTTATATAATGGGTATAAATATAGTAAAGTATAGCTGCGGTGCGAATATATAGTGAATATGTATACGATATGATATTGTTGTGCAATAATATCAGACAATCAAACATTAACTTTCATAGTAATCAAGATTGCATTAGTCAAGCAATGCATACCATAGTCTTAAATAAATAAATAAACCGAATCCTAAAAAATAATCGTTATTATCATTATTTTGTTAATGCGATTCATTTCCGGGCGGTTATTGACTTTAGAGTGGGGGTGGGTTTGGGTTTTCTAATGAGATTCATATGCATTGCCTGCAAATATTACTAACCACTTCTTAGAGCCCAATACAAGTTAGGGGTATCGGTCTTTGACGGCCACTCGCATAAATACCTTTACATTACACTCCATGTATTGACAGGTTTTTGAGCATTTATTATCATATAATACAAGAGCCATTAGTTTGGGAGAGAGAGGGAGGGAGAGAGAGAATAGTAGGTATGATTTGTGGGAACTCTGAGGGCTTTGAGATTGTGATACAATCATTTGCTAAAACTTATTGGCAAAACAAAACAAAAACTTTGAAAATAATATATCAGACAAAGGTTTCTAAAGAAAAACTTTGTGAACCCTTCAAAAAGTTATATTCAATCTCTTTCGCTAAAGAATTGATTGAAATTTAAAGAAATTATATTTATATAAAAAATATTTGCGGCCATAAAATGAAATATGATTTGCGAGACGAATGGAAACGAGTGTTTTTGAGGTGATCTGGAGGTGATTTGCAGCAGTGATGAGAAGTGTATAGACTTAACAGTGAGACTAAATACTGAAAGTGAAGTATTATTTTTAGCACAATTGCGACAAAAATCTATTCAAGCGTTTCGATGAAAACGAAAATGAGTAAAATTAGAGCTTTTCTACAGCTTTCTCACCAAAAAACAAAACAATAATTGCAATGACTTTCTGCTAGCGTTTTGACAAACTTCTAAAACAATTACTGCTATTCTTATGCCAAACACTTACTTTATATGTGTGTTATTTGTTTGACACAACATTTTTATCGTAGTTGTGTTGTGACTATTAAAAAATAGTTTGTCTTAACCGTCAATAAGAGCGTAAAACAATTTCTGGCGATTGAAATGATGAACATTTTATTAGAAAAATGATATAATTCTTAAGATTATGTGTTTTTGCGAATATGTGTGAAGAAAATCGTGTTTTAGTTAGTGATTGCGTGTAATAGGGACAGCAATAAGTGATGGCACAGTCAGACAGTCAGGTACTTGACTTGATTCACATCCTAGTGATTGTGAATGAGAGAGCGAGAGAGAGAGAGAGAGAGAGAGAGAGAGAAAGGGCTGTGAGTGTGTTATTTTAGAGTATAGCTGATCGGCAAGAGAGAGAGAGAGAGAGAGAGAGAGAGAGAGAGCACATGGATCTGAGAAATTGAGTGAAAAAGTAAAACTCATGGCTCGAGTCAACTGACGAATGCTTACAACCAAAACATCGAGACATAAAAAATCTTTTACTTTTTTACTCTCGTAATGATTATATCGTATAAAAGGTATGCATTGGTCGATGAAAATAAATTAAAAACTATTTTAGGCTTTTATTTCTCTGCCGTCTCTCAACTAATGCATTACACTTACGATGGATTCAATCGATTAAAAAAATTAGAGAACAGGCATATGAAGGCATATATAATGGTTAACGCGAGGGCTCTAACAACCAAAAAATTAACGACAAGACAACCCAAAGGAAAGGATCATTTGCTGGGATTATAATAAAAGAAATGCGAAAATGAGGGGAAAATTAATGGCAAATGAAGAAAAAATGAAAATATAATGAAGAAATGAAATAAATTATATGACAATAGGAAAGGCTATAGTTTTTTATATATATTAGTAGATATATAGCAAATGACGTGACGTTTTCTTATTAATATTAATGAAATGATAGCCAAAAATAAATCAATTTATGAAAAGGGGTCTGAGATGTAAGACTTATGCAAAACAAAATCATTTCACAAAAGAGACGAGAAATAAAATACAAAATGCGCTGAAATATGACAAAAGTATTATCGCTTTTACTTAAATTTTCTTTCAATTTAAAATTTCATTCATTCTTATTATTATTATTTAAAAAATTTTGTTTTTCATTACAAATACACGTTTGTTTTTCTGATTAGTTTTCATTTATATTATAATAAGTTTTATAAAATACAAATAATTTCTCTATAAGTAAACAGAAAATATTTAGAAAATAAAACATTATAATTACAATTAATTTTGACAATGTTTTAGTGTATGTAAAAGTCATGGATGAGTGCTTTTTCAATGTTCAAAATTATTACAACAAAATTCTTTAAAGGATTTGATTTGATATTTGAAATGCAGAGGAAATGTCAAACACAACACAACTTAAATGTTAACTTAAAATTTATATAAAATTATATATAAAATGATTTTTAAATAAAAAACATGATTTTCAAAAAAGAAAAGACTCTTTCATTCTCAACATTCTTTACACAAATAAAAAACACAATTCTTATTATATAATAATTTACTGGTTTTTACACAAATTGTTGCAAAAAATAATGATTACAACAAAAATTAGACAAAAATATTGAGAACGATTGGGGGATACAAAATGCAAACGAATGAGAGGATTGGATCAGATTGGAAGGATCCGGGACACATTTCTATCAAATGTATGTAATCATAATCATATATGCCTTAAGTTATTAACACAATATATAGTGTATAGTCGTGAATGTGTCGGTCGGCTTAGTATTGGCCTTCCTTTCACATCAAACATGTTTAATAGAGACTAACATAAGAGCTAAACACATAACAGAATTATATATTATTTTAGAGTCAAACAGAATGCAAGACATGTGAAGACAAAAAATACAGAAAATTAGAGAAAATAGAGAGCAAAGAGAGAGAGAGAGAGAGAGAGAGAAAGAGAGGGAATGAGTGAGAGGAGAGGGCATCCACTCTCAACTCAAACAAATAACATAACATTCATAACGATTGCAGACAACAAAACAGAAGACAACAGAATAAGTATTGCATGCAATGTATGGCCGTTTCAGTTATATCTTGTATTTCTTCACATCCGGGAATAAACGTAGAAAAGTAGTGATCGAAAACACTGGTAGGAACTGTGCAATAGTCGCTGAAATTATCTCTTTAGACAGTTTCATCAAACAATAAAAGCATCCAAAAGCACAACAAATGATACAAATACTGCATATGAGAGCAGAAGAGACAGTAGGCAGAGAGCAGAGGGAGAGAGAGAAGCAAAGAATCGTTTTAATTTGACTCAAACTATCGTATCAGACATGGAGTGTACGCCGAGTCCAGACTAACTGTGAGATATTGTTCACAGATATCCATACTATGCATACAAACCATATCTCAAAATTCATGACATTAGAGAGAGAGAGAGAGAGAGAGAGAGAGAGAGGGAATGAGTGAGAGGAGAGGGCATCCACTCTCAACTCAAACAAATAACATAACATTCATAACGATTGCAGACAACAAAACAGAAGACAACAGAATACAATAGGATTTTCTCGTTTATTATATAAAAGCAGTTTTAAATATCAGGTGCGAGAGAGAGAGAGAGAGAGAGAGAGAGAGAGAGAGAGAATATTATATAAGACCACTAACAATGTGTGTGGCATTGGAAGAGAGACTGCCGGTGCCTATGCCTGTGCTTTTAGTGCAAACTATGAGCACAACAAACAATGTATAAACGAATTCAAGTGTAGACTAAAGAAATTCTTTTCATTTAGAAAATTATTTATTATTTAAGATATATTTTGTGTGTAATGTTTGTAACTATTGTAATGTCATTTCTGGTCATTACCTGTGGTTCACGTTTTTAATCATTTTTGTGTTAATATGAGAAACTATAGAGAAATAGGTTTCGATTGGATAGTGAAATCAAAATAATGTTTGCAAAAGAATAGCAATCGCTGTGTAATTAAGGAATTGGAGGAGTATTTGAGTGTAAATAATGATGATAACAAACGGATCCGTCCAAACAAACGTGTATATATTGGGTAATAATCAAAGGCATCACACTTTGCATTCCCCCGGTTTCAGAGTCTTCTCTCTCACAATATACCAGTGAATATCGTTTTGCTTTGATATTCAAAAAAAAATTTCATATATTTATTATATAATTAAAGGTTGACTACAAGTACACAACTTATTGTACCTTAAATTTTGAAATTGGAAAACACATATCGCTATATCGCAGCCATAATAATAATACTAATAATATTAAAATTTTTATTTCAAAATAATAATAAAAAATTGTTATTAAAAACATTTCTTGACGGCAACAATGATTTCTCATGGAATTCATAGACATTATATAATATATAAGAAAAACTTTCTTAAGTTGTTTTACAATTTTTTCTCAATCTTAAACTTATTATTTCTTTTTTGGCTTTTCATAGCATAATAATAAAAGACAAGAGAAGGCAAAGGGCCGGAGCGAAGGGCCGGATATACTTTAATGATTAGTATAGTAGTAGTAGTACTGTATTAGTAGTAGAGTGTAAGGAGAAGAGAGAGTAATTTTTATTTGAGAGAAATGTTTTTATAGGATTTTTAATTTTCAAAAGTGTAGGAACTTTTTTGTTTGTTAGTTAGTCTTTGAAGGCTATAAATAGTTGAGTAAAAAAGCGTTGTGTTTAAAGGAAACTAAGAATTTCGTTGGAATTTCATTTGCTATCGCTTTTTGTCTGTATTTTGTTTTATTTCTCTGTTTGACTATCATTTGGAGCCCTAATTATTTGATATTCAATTTGATGGCAATAATAATTATAAGTGTTCCGAGAATTTCAAGAATTAGCTAATATTTGTTTCTCTAATTTCATGATAAAACTTACCAAAAATTCTTTCGTCAAATCAGAAAATGTCTAATGTATTTGTAATTTCAATGTTTCTTATAAATAATATGTTTGTATAGGAATTGATATTTAAATAACAATAAATAGATATAATTACTAATAATAATCGCTTTGTCTGTCAATTGAATTAATAATTCATTTAACAATATTTGTAACTAATTGTCAAAATAATTCCATTAATTAATCAATTAATTCAAAAAATTAATAAAAACAGTAATTCATTGAACAAAACACATGAAAATAGAGGAAATTATTTATACACTTGAAATGTTTTATAGCGATATATTCACAGTGAAAGCAATTAATGAGATATTCAATTAATTATTATGGCTTTTCCTAATTGTAATACATTATTAATGATAAGATTCGGTAATTATAATATACTGTACAATGATTTTTGATGAGTCGTTTTAACCAAATATTGGTTTCGCTGGTCATATGTTTTCACTCATTATTTTACCATAACTTAAAATAAACGCATAAAAAATTGTTAATTAAAAATAATACACAAAACTTATCAACAATTTGTCTGATTTAATAATAAAATGCATGAATTAATAAAAATAAATCATAAAAATTAAATATTATATAAATATAATCATAATACTAAAAATAGGTGCAAAATATAATATAATGTATATATAAAAAGACTAATGAAATGATACGACAATAATATCATTGAACAACAAAAATGCTCAGTTTTAGTGGATAATGTTTTTACATATGTTTTTTCGATAGAAAATTTATCTTTTTCTTTCACTTTTCATTTTAGTATATTTTAGTCACAAAAAATTCAATTTATTTCACAGTTTACAACACTTTGTGTGTGATTAGGAACTTTATGGAGAATAAAAATCATGTGTCATATTGAGTGTCATTACAACCATTTAAATAAGGTTTTCGTGTTTTATATATGTTTATGATTTCACAGCGAAATTTCAATAAAAAATGATATTTAAATTCAATTAATCGATGATAGTTTTGTCGTCTCGTTTGGCGCTTTTCAATGGCTTTGTGTGTCATTCATATGGGATTTGTGTCCACAAATAGTCGCGGGGTATATATGCGTGGATCGGGATATCGGTATGCAATTAAAGCTTATTCCTACCTGTGTTGGCAGCCGTGCCATACATGGATGGGTGCATGAAAGCGGCCGCAGCGCCCGCCGCCGCGTAATAGTTCTGCAGACCCGACGGATACATGTAATTGAATAGACCTGAGTTGTCGTTCGCCGCGTCCGCGTTGGCCAGTCCTCCGCTGCCACCACTGCTGGAACTCGAGTTACTGTCCTTACTGTTCAGATTGGGTGCCGAAGCCGTCGGTGCGCTCTTTTCACTCTTTATTTGTTCGTTAAAGTTCTTAGCGTTTCCGCCGTTGACCGTCACGTCCGGCAGTGTTAGTCCGGCGGGAAGTGCCGCCGACAGACCCATGAGCTGCAACTGTTGCATGAGATTTGTGGCCGATTTGGACCGGTTTTCGACCGCATCGGAGGTGGCGTTTGCGCCGCTATTGGTGTTGTTGTTCGTGGGAATCACAGGCTGTACGAGACCGGAGGCGATCGGGAAGTCGGAACTGTTGTCGTCCTGACCCTCAAACATCTTCTTCGCCGAATCGATGTGTTGTTTCAGATTCTGGATGTGTTTATTAGAGAACAAGTGGTCCTGCATTGAAGTCGACGAGAACTTCAGATTGTATTTAATGCAACATATTTTGCACTCTTCTATGGGTTTAGTGTTTGTCTCGAATTCGTGGCCAAAAGTCTTAGCGAACTGCAACCTCGCCTTCTTCTCCTTCGCTCTGGCGTTTTGAAACCAGACCTGAACGACACGCTTCGGTAGCCCTACCTCTCGGCCCAAACACTCGCACTCAGCCATTGAAGGTGTCTTATAGTCGGCAAAAATGGATTTCATAACTTTGAGCATAACTGTTGTCATTTGTGTCCGAAAGCGTTTACTGGAGTTCGAGGGAGTATTGGGACCCGAATTCATGAGTCGATTCAACGCCGACGCCGTCGACGATGTCGTAGATCCGGGCGCCGGAGACGCCGGGTTTGACTCTCCGTATGAGAAATAGTAATCGAACTCCAAATCGTCGGAAGAGTCGGAGTCTTCGCCGTCAGATCGGGTGTCGTCGAAACCCTCGTCATCGTTGGCCGAGAATCTTAACGGTTGTGACAAATCGACGGGCTTTGAGAGGTCGAGGGGTGCGCTCTCGCCGGTCGTGAGTCCGCTGGCCTCGAATGCAGCCTTCATTTTGAGACTCAGATCTGAGGGAATATTGCTTTGTTGGCCGTCTTTACCCGGAATATTGAGTTCTTCCAAATACTTCTTGAGTGAGTCCTCGTAATACTTCTTCATTGTTGACTGCAATGCTTCGGCGGTGAGACCACTGGCGTTGGCGCTCCTCATGAGGTCGTCATTGTTGATGGGAGGAGAGGACGTGTCGTTAATGTCTGGGTCGCCGTCGGGGAGGGCGTCGATATTGATGTCGCCTTTGGTGTATTGGTCCGCATGACGGGTCGCTAAATGAGATTCCAGAGCAGATCGCGCTTTAAAGAGTGCCCGACAGAAAGGGCACCGCTTATGGATGACCTGTTGATGTGCGCGGAACTGACCTTTTCTTTCGCGGGCTCTCGTATTCTGGAACCAGACCTGAACGACACGCTTCTTAAGGCCCACCTCTTTGGCAATGCTTTCGAGCATTTTTCTGCTCGGGTTTGACTCGATTTGATATTTCTGGTAGAGATAGTCGAGCTGTTCGGGCAATATTGTGGTGCGAAGTCTCTTATCGCGGGGCTGTTCACCGGAAGTGCCGATACCACTGAGTGAGTCGTAATCGTGCGAATCCTCGTCTTCGGGGAGTTTGCGTTTAATGGTTTGCTGTTGTGTTTGTTGTGCTATCGACGCGTTCAATGGGTTGTTAGAGTTGGGAGATGTGGAGGCGTTAGTCTGTGGGCTCTGTTGTGCCTCGTATTGCAAAATACCGAACGGAGAAGACGGCGGGTAAGAGGGGAAGAGGTTTGGGTTCATGAAGTGCACCAATTGGTGTTCGCGCCATAAGTCGTGTCGATTGAATACGAGACTGCATTTGTCACAGCGATAGACGCTTTGCTGTTGCGATGACTGCTGTGAAGGCTGCGAAACCGGTGTTGTTTGCGGCGACTGTTGCATGAGTTTGTCGGGTGTGGCAGACATTCTCCCGCTGTCCACAGGTGTGGGTGTAGTGGACGGCGCCTCACGACTCACGCCGGGAGACGTGGACTGAGCGCGCGATTCGGCCGCAGCTCTTAACTGAGCGGCCAATGGGTTCTCATCCTTAAAACAGGCGCTCTTTTGGTGTTTAATGAGTTCGTAATAGCGTTGGAAAACTTGCATACATTTTTTGCACTGATAGTTAAGACCCGGCGTTCGCTGGAAACGTCCCGAACCGTCGTCTTCCTGAGGGACTGGCGGTTGGTTTTCGTACACTTTTCTTGCTTTTTGTCGCGCGTTTTGAAACCAAACAACAATAACTCTTGGACTCAGATTCAAGAGTTTTGACAAATACTCTAAATCATCGTCTTTTGGGTATGCGTTTGACTCAAAGAATTCTTGCAATACTTTGATCTGATAATCAGTAAATCGGGTTCTGTTAGCCCTCTTACCAGAAGATCCGCCACTATTAGAGTTGCCGTTTCCCGTGGGGTTCGGTGTGTTTGAGTTGGAGGCCGACATCTGAGACCTGTGGGCGGCGTCGAGTGCCATCTGAAGACCCGATCCCAGCGGCTGTGAGAGAGAGGCCGCAAATCCCGGCAAACTTGAGAAGAGAGAGGCGGCGCTCATATCGGCCGCCGATTGTGAGCTCATCGACGACTCGGATGTGTGAGGGCTGTGAGCACTGGCGTTGAGCAAAGCTTTGGTCATTTCAAACTCCTGTTGTTGTTGTTGTAATTGGATTTGATGTTGAAGTGACTGTTGCTTTTGGAGCTGCAATATATGGCTCTCAAACTTCTCCTGAATTTGTTGTTCGCTTTTGGTTAAAATGACATCTCTTGCCTTTTTGGTGTCAATCATCTCGTCATCAGAAGTGGCGTAATCCGTGTCTTTGTCCGTATCTAATCTGGACGACGAGCTCTTCATGTCGGGCGCCGTATTGGCCGTCCATTTCTCGCCCTCACTTTCGACGGCACTGTCTTTCGCTTCATTTTCGGTCTCTTTCTTAATGTCAGTCAAAGACATCATTTTTGTTTCTCCCGTTTTCTCGTATTCCTCGAGATTGAGGAAAGTCTGCGGCGGGTTATTGAAGTTATAGGGACTGTCTTTATTGCGCTGTCTCTCCTTAAACAGTGTGTTTCTGAACCAGTGTTTGATCACTTTGAGCGGCAGACCTGACTTCTCGGACATCTCCAACAGTTGCTCTTCAGTGGGAGAGTTATTAATGTCGAAATATTGTCGCAAAACTTTGAGCTGTTCGTCACTAATACGAGTTCGCGCTCTCTTCTGATTCTGTGCGGCGTTCAACTGTTGCTGTTGTTGTGCCATAAGCTTCTGTTGGGCGGCAAAGAAGTTCTGGTCCGCGTTCGGCATCGGACTCGCGGCCGACACCGACGGCGAGGCCGACGGATTGACCATCGCTGCGGCCCCGGGATGGTTGAAGGCCGCCATCATTGGGTCCATATGCGAGCCCATCATCACTGGTATGAGCGGTGGGTGCAGACCCATAGCGGCCGCGGCGGCGAACGGCATATTCATATTCATGTTCATATTCATACCCATATTCATAGGCATTCCCATTCCCGCCAAACCCATACTCATCAACAGTTGGCTGAACTGAAGATGTGCTGCCATTTGATTGGCCGCAGCCATGTCTGCCTGCGACGCGTTCTGTCCGTTGTTAAGCATACCATTGCCAGCCATAGCCAGAGGCGGTGAGTTTGAAGGGCCGGCGTTAGAGCCCGAAGCTATTTGTTGTTGCATTTCGTTTGCGTTGGCATTCATTTGATCGGTTGAGCACTCGTTGTCGTCTTCGAGGGCACACTTCCTGTCGTATTCGGTTCGGTATTCGTCGGCAAAGTTCTCGACCACATCGAGAGGGACGACGTCTTTGTGGATCTCCTCTCTGTGAGCCTTCAGCACCCAAATGGATGAGAACTCTTTACTGCATTTATCACATTTCGATCGATTAATTTCCGGCAAATTGTTTTTCAAGTCTTGTTTTCTGATCTCCGATTCGTTTGCCTCAGTCTTATTGGCCTCACTATCGGCGATGCCTTCGATGGGCTTAAGCTCTTTGGTGTCAGCGGTGGTCGGCGTTGAGGTGGTATTGGGGTTAGGGTTGGCGTTGAGATCAATGTCTTTCTTGGTTTTGTCAGTCGAGTCGTTGTTGTCTTTTCTGACTCTCTTTTGGTGGCATTCATTGAATTGCATAACGATCTCAAAACCCCAGGTCTCGAGTAAGTGCTTATAGAGAGGAGGTTTGGATCGACAGACGGGAGCATAACTCGAGAATTTGGGAGCACTTCTCGCACCGGAGTTATTGGATGCGAGAGTCGACTGAGTTATGGGAGCATTAGTTGGCTCGGAGTTGGGCTGAGGAGGCGATTGACTTCTCAGTTGATTAATAGCCGACTGTTTATTGATATTCTGAGCGCTAGTATTATGTGAAGGAGTATTGAATAGACAGCAGAGCTGTTGGTGTTGTAGTTGCGCTTCTTGTGAGATAAAAGCTGACCCGCATCTTTGGCACTGGAATGGAGACGAACCCATCAATAGGTTGTGGCCGTTGTTTCCGGCACTCATCGCCAGATTGAGGGCCGCCTGTTGTAAGACAGCCGCCTGTTGCGGGTCCGACAGATTGAGCGACATTATGGTGTCGTGTAGTTGTTTGTTGGGTGTAGTGCTCGGCGACGGTGTGCTCGCCGTCCGCTTCGCCACATCGGCGCTCATCTTTGGCGGCGAAGAAGTGGCCGAAGCGCTGGGAATGCCTGAGTTGGGAGCGCTCGGCGTACTCATCGTCACCGCAGTCTCACTCGTATTGTCCGGTCGTTCGATGAGAGGAACGCTGAGATCGATCTGACCCGTGAGCGCCAAGTCGTGCAGTTTGGAGGCTCTGGTCTGGTGTAGGACTGAACGCACGTGTATATCGAGAGTTGTGCCCAAATTGTAGGCAACTTTACAAATGTTGCAGCGGTAGGGCTTCTTCTCCAGATCGGCGCTATTGTTAGCGTTGGATGACTGCGAAAGTGTGGTCACCGGCGGCTGAGTCGCGCTCTCCGTCGGCGTCGCACTCATAATGGGGTTTGAATTGTTGGTCACATTCGAGCCGATGGCCGGACTCGAGGTGAGAGTGTTTGTGGTCTGAGTGTTAGTGAGAGTGGAGTTCTCTTTCATGGTTTGCTTCAATTTATGCAAATGCGAGACAGAGTTGTAGTGAACTAATAGTATGTTCTTCTGAGTGAATGATTCCTTACAGATATCGCATTTATACGGACGGTTCGGATCCAAATACTTCTCCATAGGATAACTCAGTTTCTCTCCCTTTCGGTGCAAAAGTGTTTTGTTATGAGACGTGAGATAACTCTGTCTCGTGAAGGCGACGCGACAGCGATGGCACTTGTATTTGCGCGTCGGGTCGTTATAGCTGTCCTCCGCCACCGCCTGCGAGTTCAGGAAGTCCTCCAAAGAGTTGGCCGCTTGCGGGCCAACCATTCCCTCGCGATTGTCGCTCATGTCTGTCATGTCTTCGTCCATCTCGTCGTTCGCGTTTCCCATCACTAAATCCATGGCCTCGTCATCGATGGAGTCGTCCATACGATTGGACTCATTCTTCAAGAGTTGAGTGGTTTGGGGGTCAAGAATGCCGGCGCCGTTGCGACCAGTGATGAGCAAAGGGTTGTTGACTAAACTGGATTTGTATTGTTCGAGCTCTTCCTCACTCATCTCCGTATGACTGGTCTCCACGTGTTTGTGCAGCGCTTCCACTGACCGGAAGTTACGGCCGCAGAGAACGCATTGAGTGGCCGCGCGAATCATGTGGTACTGCGAGTGGAGCTGCAGTTTCTCAATGGTCTTGAATGCGAGACTGCATTGAGAGCACCGATACTTATAGACGTGTCGGTCGGAGACCGTTGTGCCCGACATTTGGCTCGTTTTCAATGCGTGCTGTTCTTTGAAATGCAATTGAGTGGCACTTATAGTCTTGAATATCTGTCCGCAACCGGCTTTCCAGCACTTGTATCCACTGTTGGAGTTACCGATTGCGGCACCGGTTCTGGCATTGGGTGACCCATCAGTGGTCAGCTTCAGGTGTCCCTCACTATTAATATGAGTAAATAATTCGTCGAGAGTTAGGAATATTTTGGGACAACCGGGACAGTGAAGGGTCTCCGCGAAGACACCGGTGTCCATGAGTTCGTCGTCGCAATGCTTGGAACCGCTGTCACCGGAATAATCACTTTTGGCGTCCATTTCTCTTTGGTCTGAATCCTCTTCATTGGGAGACCATTGAGGAGAGATGTGTCGCGCCGTGTGTTTGGGCTTTGCGTTCACCTGTTCTGTGGTGTCCACTAAAAGCATGAGTTTGTCGAGTCCTTCCTGTTTGACAGAATGGATGTCTATTAAGTGAGTCTTGAGTCGAGTCTTCTCTTTGAAAGCCTCGCCACAGAGCGGACACGTCATTGTCGTCACTGTGTGTTCGGTTGTGGCGGCCGTAGGGGTCGGCGGTGTTGTCGAGTGACTCCTCTGTGTTTGCTTGGAATGTGTGGACACGATATGCATTTGGATTCTCATTTCATTGGTGTGACTGTATGTACAATAGGGACAGTTGTGCACCACTTCTCCTCCGCCATCGTTACTCATTTTGGCGGCCATTTGTGCCATCACTGCCTGCTGTTCCAGAAGCGCATTCTTCAGCATCGAGTCGCTCGACTCGATAGCCGATCCCAATGGCGGAGAGCCGGAGATATCGTCGTTTGAATTGTTGTCTGATTTGTTTAAACAAAAGGAAAAAGATTGACGCAAAAGAATCTAAATGTATTGTATTGTACGCTATAATAGTGTTTATGGCATTCAAAGTCATACAAAATAGCAGTAAATATTCTCTTATGAATGCCATGAATGCATTAATTCTTGTTTTTCTCCCAAAAACGTCTCATCAAATCAATGAGATCTGAATCGCGCAAAGAGAGTGTCAAAGAGATTCTTTGGGAGACTTTTTTGTTGTTGCTTTCATTACATAAATAAATATTAGTTGGTTTTGATATCTATTTAATTTGACAAAAAATAATTCCTAAAACTTTTTTCGCTATAAAATCGCGTTCAAAAAGAGCCTAAAAGCGGAGAGAATAAGAGGGAGAACAGGAGAGCCACAGAGAGAGGCTTAGCGAGAGAGCAGAAGTAAATTTATTTTATTTATTTTCATTTATTTTAGTTTTGCTTTGACTCATGTTATCAGTTGTATAATATGCTGGGTATCATTCTTGGTGATGTCTCTTTTAATGAATTGTAAATATCCCAAAGCAGCACAGATTATGGATAAGCTCTTTCCAGTTCCAGTTGGAGAGAGAGAGAGAGAGAGACTGTGTCTAAAGTAAACAGTAAACATCTAAAGGCTATGAGATTTTGCGCTTATATTGTGATGAGTTTGAAATCAACACATCTTTGATTGCCTTATATTTGAGTAGAAAAAGGAAAAATCATTTTATTTTGTTGTCTGCTTTCTATGCAAAGATAATTTTTCTAATTCAAAATTTTCTCCAATATTACTACAACTGATAACATGAGTCAAAGCAAAACTAAAATAAATGAAAATAAATAAAATAAATTTACTTCTGCTCTCTCGCTAAGCTTCTCTCTGTGGCTCTCCTGTTCTCCCTCATATTCTCTCCGCCTTTTCTCTTTACAAATAAAGATTCTATAATGAAATGCAGACGAAGACAACTCTTATATAATGTAAAGCCGAATATATAATACTTATGTATAAATATTCTGTATGTACTGAACATACATCGATAGTATACCCCAATACGGGTTATACAGTGCTTGCGATTAAAGGTTTACGAAAGGCATCAACTTTTTTAATAGAAAGCATTTCATTATCATTTCATTTTTTGATTGCTAGCGATATATCAATATTAATAGCATTAAAATTTATGAAAAAAATTATTTTTTCAAATTTATTCTGATTTCAGAGATCTTTTCGCGAAATATATTAAAAATCTTATATTAATATTTTGATTAAAATTTGTATAAAAAACAAATTATAATAATATATATGAAAAGCATGTGAACTAAAATCGATTCTCGATTGCTTACCGCTTTCAAAGACGACCTTTTCGTTGGGACCCAACTCTTTGACCTGAAATAATTCGCGGATCTCTTCCTCAGCGTCTTTCATGCCTAATGAGCCGCTCTGTTGTTGTTTCAGTTGTCGGAGGCTTTCGTTTCGGATGTGTTTAATAGAGTTGATGTGTTGGACGAGCGATATCTTAGTGCGCGAGGGATGGGCACAGAGGGCACAAAAGTAGTACTTCACTCCTCCGGTGTTGACCAGAGTCTCGGCGAGTTGTAAGTGAAGGAAGACTCGGGAACAGGCGTCGTGTCGCGGGTTAGCACAATGTAGTTGTAGTTTATGTATGGAATTTGTATAGTAATCACAAACATTGCAGCGAACCTGAACCGGATTGGAGACGTTCACGTACTTCAGCTTCCACTCGGACTGACCGCCGCCTTCTTTGATGTGATTCACGTGTTGTAATCGCTGTAAATGCTTATCGGTTTTGCAATGCAGTTGAAAGTTGGCCTTCAAATTAGTCTTATAGGAACACAGTTTGCAGATATAAGAGCCGCCGACAGCCATCAACACCTCCTCCTCCCGCTGTCGGGTTCGGTCACATTGGATGTGTTGACTCAGCCCTTCAATCGAGTCACTCGAATACAGCGCACAAACACAACATTGAAAGAGACGGCACGTGTCGTCGTAGGGAACGTTATGTAAGCCGAGAGACGGGTCCGGATGCTCGATGTCGTACGTCGGCTGACATCCCGATCCACTCATACGCGCGACCGGAGACTTATTGCCCGGACTCGGGCTCTGTTGGTGTTGTTGTTGTTGGTGTTGCTGTTGCATAATAGCGGCGGCCATCGCGCGCTGCTGTTGCTGTTGACTGGCCATCATTAGCAGCGCGTGATTGTAGGCCATGTCCGCGAGCGCCGCCTCGGGTTGCAGGTTGTCGTTGGGTCCGGTGGGCTGTCCGGACGCGAGCCCGGCGGCGGCCGCGAATATACCAGGGTGGAATTGGAACAGCTGTTCGGGCGTAAGCATACCCGCCTGTTGTAATGCCGACAACTGCTGCATATGCGACACGTTTTGCTTCAAAACCATGAGATTATGGGTGTGTTTCTCACTCGTCATGTGAATCCTGAGATTTCGGGCGACATTAGTCTCATAGTTGCAGACATCGCACCTCCACGTGGCCTTCTGTTTGGCCGGAGGGCCCCCCGCCTGAGCGCTGGTGGGAGTTTGGGGCGTGTGTTGTGTCGGCACTTTGGGCGACTTGTCGGCCACCGGTGTTGTCGGCATCGGTGCCGGCGATGTAGTGATCGACGCGCTGGTCGTCGTCGTAGGAACTGAAGTAGTAGTTGATTGGACGCCACCAGTGGCTGAGGCGACGGCCTGTGCCAAGGCTTGCGATTGGAGCAGATGTTCGGCCGGAATGTTGCCGTTTTGCAACTCCTGTACATTATTGATGTGTTTGTCTGATTGCATATGTATTGAAAGGTTGCCTTTAGTAGTGGTCGAGTAGTTACACACTTCGCAGCGGTAGGGCTTATAACCGCACGTATAGGTCTCGCCGCGGGCCAGTCGGGGGTGGGGCTGATTGGCCAGACAGTAGATGCAGTTCATCTCGTTCTCGGGGTGTTTCTCCTTCATGTGGATCTCGAGTGTCTCCTGATATTTGTAATGCCAGTTGCATTTGGGACACTTGAGCGTCTTGCACGAGTTGCGAGAATGCATCATGGTCATATGGCCACCTGTGGGACGCACACAACCAACCATTAGATCACACTTCGCGCCTAACGACAGGCCATCGCACTTACCGTCCGGATGTTGTGAACACAAGAGCGGCGACGCGTTGGTCGGACTGCCGGACGAGTGGTACGGCTGTGGCAGCGATGGTGTGGTCGACGACGCGATGGGACTCTTAGGCGACGGCGCGGTTGGGGGCGTCTGTTTGGAAGGAGAGGGCGACCGGTGCTGAAGGGCTGCCAATTGAGACATCTGTTCCATCTGTTGCTGTTGTGCTGCGGCCGCCGCCGCCTTCGCTATCTTCTCCAGATTCGCCAAATCAGCCAATTCTGGAGCAAACGAATTGTCCGCTTCAGGCGTCGGCGTTGAGGCCATCGCGGGGTCTGTCGGGTCGTACTGATGGTCCGAACCATTCTTTGGCAGAACAAAGCTTAAAGCGGAGGAATGAGATTCAAATGGTTTAATGTCCGGCGCGGAAGTGACTGGACTGGTGAGCGACGAGACCATAGAGTCCGTACTGAGTGACGCCATTCTCATAGCCGGTGTGGTTGTCGACTGACCAGCACTTGTGGTCGAAGCGGAGGAACTTTGTTGTCTCAGAGCAGTGGCCGCCGCCACCAATAGACGCTGTTGTGCTTCAAAGTGTTGCTGCAATTGCTGTGGCATTTCGTTTTGGTTGAGTGTCGGCGCCCGAGGTTTGGGCTCCAGGAAAGACAGGAGCGGTTCCTTGTCTTTGCCGACGCCCTGAATGATGGCCGACGTGTTCTTGTGTGAGAGGACGCGCTTCTCCTCGTCGTTGAGCGCAATGTTGTGCTCTTGTATTGAGTGAGCGATGAATGACTTGGAGTAACCGAACGATAGTTTACATATAAAGCACATGAGAATGGGTTTGACGGGCACTGTCTGACAACTACTCGCACTGTTCGCCGCCGAACTCTCCGAATGGTTCATTTGGTTGGGCCGAGCGTTCAGTGTGTTGTTGTTGTCTTTGTCTAACGGACTCATCATATCCTTCTGGTTGGAGACACTGTCGGCGCAGTTGGCGTTGAAGCCGTCCCTCAGAGTGAAGACCCGGTATGAGTGCATAATTGGTACTTCAGGAACAGGAACTTGATTTTCTTGTAGAATGTTTTGATAGGCCTGACCGTAGAGAGCACTGTATAGAGCGGCCGCTGAACTCCGGGATATATGAAAGGCGGACACCACCTGCGGAAAGGCAACACTACTTCGCCCGTACGGCGGTGTCATTCCGCGCGCGTCTATAATACTGCCCTCTTGGCTGATCTCCGCCTCCACATCACTGGCCTCGGAGTCGGCGCTACCCTCGATAATATAGGCCGAGCCGTCGGGATTGTACACTATTTTACCCGTGAAATTCTCGACATCACTCAATGAACTCACACTTTCGGCGTCTCCACCGCTCGGCTTCGATATGGCGTTAGTTATAGTTAGCGGCGATTCCAATGCCGTCTCCTTTTGCGGACATTTGTTGCTGTAGTTGAGAGCCTTCACGGGCGACATGAGTGGTGTGCGACCGGTCTGTCCGGTCTGTCCCGTATCCACAATAGGAGATGTGCTGTTGGGAGTTGTGCTCGAAGTGTCATTCGCTGCCAGTGTTGTGGTTGCCGTCGACTCCATGTCGAGCTGATAATGTAATCGTCAGATTAGTTGCTCTAATATAACCGTCACCGTCGGATCCCAGTCCACCCCAACACGACAGCTATGATCAGTGGTTTTGCATCTTTGGTTATCATTAGCTTTTCTATAGAAACCAATTATAAGAAATACATAACAATTATATTATTGGCTCAACAAATAACTTCTCAAATAATTTCGAAAATTGTTCTAAAAATTGTTCTAAAATGAGGTAAAATTATAGTGAATATGCATTTGCTTTACTAGTAATGAGTTTTTTCTGTTTTCTAATAAACAATTTTCACGATAGAAATGAGTTCTTGAAAAGTATGAATGGATTGAATTGAATGCATGCCATTGGCTATGGATTGGGAAGGGATTGAAAGGCAACCAAAAGGCATTGCTTTAAACAAATGATGGAATGAATGGTCGAAAGCATTGCATCTTTTGGAAAGCACTTTGAGGTCAATATTCGTATTCATTCATAAAGAGCTCCTCTCTCTCTCTCTCTCTTTCTTTCTATCGTTTGTATGGTTTGTATCGTAACCCACGCTTTGGGACTCAAGAAAAATAGTTCTAGAAATGGGGAAATCAATGGTATCTGTATATAAGGCAAAGATATGCCTCAACCTCAACCTTGACCAGTGATGGATGGCTACCACCGCTTTAACCAAATATCCAAACACAACACAAAAATATATATATTAAGCATACAGTGACTGAAATAAATATGTTGTTATAAACGCTTTTATATAAAAGGTGAGAGAGAGAGAGAGAGCGAGAGAGAGAGAGATCACAAATGAGAGAGAATTCAATACATAATATAATACAAAATAAACTAAAGAAAAGAAAAAGAGAGAAACACTGTTTGGCTGTTTGGTTGTGTTTCAGACATAGGCCTCCAGGCTTTTAGCCTCTACGAGGGGTGTCATTGGGGGCGTGCAATCTATGGGGAATTAGTATTACACTACCACATATACATTGATAATCCTGATTGTGTCCCCCATTAACATAGGTATCCCAGTATATGGTAGTGAAGCACTAGTATATGCCGTTAACTCAGGTGTGCCCTTCAATAATGGCCATAAGTTGCACCCCTGCTGTAGAGTATGTGTCACTTCTTTTTCTCGATGAAACTTCTCTTGTGTCCCCTTCTCTCAGCCCCTCTCCTCTCTCTTCGGACCCCCATTTCAATCCCTCGAGAGATATTTAGCTCAACTCCTGTGGCCATTGAAACGACATTTTAGGAGTTGTTGTTTCGATGTTCTGATTGCCAAAAGTGAGAAAAATTTACTTTATTTGAGTTATACTTCACTTATACGACTAAAACACAAATTCAATACGAGTTTTAAAAGTTTTTCAATTTAATGACTATTTTTTCTTCTTTTTTCGATGCATTGGAAACAAAGTTATTTTAAGTCGCTTTTAGTCCAAAGGCAACAAAAAATTGTGTTTCCATTCACTATAAAATGTAATGCATTTTTGAGTTTATTATTTATTATGAAAATTGTTTATTAGCCGTAATTTCAACGAATTTTTTATATTGGCTTTTATTACAATTACATGAAAAATACTGATAATTATTGAATATTATTAGAAAATTTTCACTCAAAACCCGGATATTGTCATTAGTGTTAGAATTTAGTGTTTTTGGCTCAAGAAATAAGTAATTTAAACGATTGTTGAGTTGAATCGCAGAGAATATATGCATTAATTTGTGTTTCGCGTTGTCGTTGTCTATCATGTGTGCGACACAAGAGATGTGTCTAAACTGGATGTGAGTGTGAGAGAGACGGGGAGAGAGTGAAGGGACGTACGCCACAGAGTAGGAGGTTATGCACCAAAGATGATCCTAATTGTAGCACCAAATCCCTTAAACAATGTCTCTCTTTCTCACTCATCGCAACCACTTTCGTATGGATGAGTTGGGCTCAGTTGGCCCGCAAATGCATCTCTGCCAACAACTTGTATCTCAGTTCTTACACACAAACATATATATAAACCAAAGACAGAAAAACATTCACTTTTTAGTGCTGTCTTAGTGTTAACTCACAAAATGCTAACAATTTGTGTGCAGCCCTTCAGGCAACGTATGTCCCATTCTATACCTCCCTTCGCGTCTCTCTCTCTCTCTCTCTCTCTCTCTCTCTCTTTCTATCGTTTGTATGGTTTGTATCGTAACCCACGCTTTGGGACTCAAGAAAAATAGTTCTAGAAATGGGGAAATCAATGGTATCTGTAAGTTGCACCCCTGCTGTAGAGTATGTGTCACTTCTTTTTCTAGATGAAACTTCTCTTGTGTCCCCTTCTCTCAGCCCCTCTCCTCTCTCTTCCCATGACAGCATAGGACAGGATAGGACAGGACAGGACAGGACTCATATTTTAATGCCTCTTTCAGTGGTTATATACAGTGGAGAGTTTGAGCCAAATTTTTCAGTGCCAAGCGATTAGTGGAGAGAGAGTTCGCAAACAATTATCATTCAAATCTCAAATACAAAAGATCTCTCGTCAGAGCGAATGGGTTTTAAAGCGTTCACAAACAGCACACCTGGGCTTAGCTTATAATTGAATATCAGTTTTAAACGCAAAAATGCAAACATAAAACCCGAACCTTAAAACTGAGTGACATTACTCTTAAGCGCACAACAGATTAACATCTTTTTAAAAATATAAGTCTTTTATGAATTTTTCTTTCTTCTCATTTATATTTAGTTTTACTTTTCTCTTACTTTTAACAAAAAAGAGCGAAATATTTGAAAAGCAAATAACGAATGAAAATAGAAAACAAAACGAAGAAAAAATTGTCAAAAAAACAGAGAGTAAGGCTTTGAAAATGTATTCATAACTGATTTGCAAAACATAACACATACTATGTATTCATTGAATATATTTCTAAATTTATTCAAAACAAAGTGGCGTTTTTGCAGACAATATATATAAATAAATATATTGTCGAAAATAAGATAAATTTTTTGTGTTTTAAACACAAACAAAATGAGTGGAAATTATGATTACATTAGTTTACAAATACCAGGAAACAGAGGGACCGGTAATTTCTGGCATTATTGGTCTCCCTCTCTATGTCTTTAGCACAACAATACAGAACTAATTACAACAACAATAACAAGTAAAACATCGACTAATATAATGAGAGAAATACCTAAATAATGGAATCATTGGACGAACAATAATAAAGCAAAGCCTCAGCGAATTCTGGCATTAATTAAGCGATGCTAACAAAAAAACATTCATTAAGTCGAGGAAGTCACGCAATTAACCATACATACAGCCAATACACTGCCAACACTACCAACACTGCCAACACCACCAACTATACCACCAGACAAGAGAGACCCTACCACTAGTGTTGGAACAGCTCTACTGTTAGCTCTTTGAAGTTCAATATTATAAAAAACTAAATACAAACGAGAGAAGCAGTGAATCAATGCCTACAAGAGTGGGGAGAGAGAGACAAAAGCTGCTGCTGTTGTAGTCGTCGAACACTGCTTTCGGTGCTAATTATCTCTCATTAAGGCTTTTTGAGCTCAACTTCATATATACAGAGGTTTTATTCAAGTGAAAGACAATAATTAAACAAAAGGGAATTTCCCACTCAAGGCTATGTTAAGAGAGAAAAAAAGTTAAACACTAAATATACAGCACTTGTGTTTAATGTTAATGTTATTTGGTTTTGTCAAACGCCGTGAATAACAGCACATTTGATAAACAGATAATCCATTTTAAAAAGAGAGACGAAAACAATCTTTACATTAGCCGTAATGTTGTAATGAGTGAATGAAAAATGGCATTTTTTTCATCGGTACACATATTTGTGAGACATATTTCTAGGGGAACAACATTTTTACGAATGCATCAATTTTTGTTGCTTTGATTTTGAAACTTTAGTTTTGTGTGAAAAGCATTGAAATCTTTTGCTAAACTTATTATTATGATTGCTATTATTGATGTTCTCTGAGCTCTCCTTTTCTTTTGTGTTAATATTTTTAGGTTTTTGGTTGAATTTTGAGTTAAATGTCTTGAGTGTTGTGTTGTGTCGCGAATTCACTGCTTCTCTAATACTTAGAGGAGAGAGAGAATCAATTGAAAAGACACAGAGATTGGCATACATTGCATACATTGTGAGAGAGATTGCATTATGAGTGAAAGAATAGTTAAGAGAGCGATATATAAACTAAAGGTTGCAAAAGTGAATGTCTTTCCCCTTGTTTTTCAGTCCCCAATGCTTGCAATGGAGACCCCTATGGCTTCTGTACGGGCCTTACATTTCAAACATAATTAGTTATTCTAAAATCACTGCCAAAGAAGTGAACTCAAGGTATGAATTGAATTCGGGTGCTATGGATAAGGGGATGAAGAATAATAGAAATACCTAAACAAGAGGGAACTGTGCACTACATTCACTGCCATCACAGTTGTGCACATATACGAGCACTGAAATACCCAA
Source organism: Medioppia subpectinata (assembly GCA_905368565.1). NCBI lineage: Eukaryota > Metazoa > Arthropoda > Arachnida > Sarcoptiformes > Oppiidae > Medioppia > Medioppia subpectinata. Next base: position 28,441 of record CAJPIZ010000049.1, read on the forward strand.
ATGAATTAGTCTACCAGTGCTTTATGATCGTGGGAACCCATTGCCCAACACACCAACAGCTTTGGTCTCTAAGTTTTTGGTCCATCCAATCAAAACCAGTGCACACATAACTACAGTAGTATTTGCGACACTATTTCGCACCTTTAGTTAGCAGTAATCGCCGTCAGGTTTTCGTCATACCATGAAATCGTCATTCCTTATGCACACCACTGCGGGGCCCCATATATTGCCATACATAGCCATATATTGCCCGGTTATATATATGGCACATGAAAAAGTCCAGGTGTGTGCTGTTAAGGTCCCATTATTACTGAACTAACACCAAACCAATACCTGATAATAACAACAGCAGCAGAGACTATGAGGAGGTCTTTTCATTTATGTTCACATATTCTTTACTGTATTTTTGGGATGAGATGTTTGACTCACTCTACAAAACATTACTCTCTTCTCACTATTTGAATGCCAAATACCATAAGATTTAGTGTCCCAACCATTCACTAGAATTAACGTGACTTTAAATGACAAAAATGCTAACAATAATACTGCCATTCAATCGCCAATCGTTATGTTTTTCCAGCTCTCCCTCCCATTCCTTTCTATCATTTATTAAATTCTATTCAATTTTTTGTAAACAAAGAAAGCAAAGAATTTCTTAACAATTTTCTTCCAGATTTTGTTTTTCGTCGAAATATTTGCATTTCAAGTAAAACTTGGAAAAATTGAAGTGAATTGTTATGAGTGTTTGAATGAGTGATAGAGAGACTAAAAAATATTATTAAATACTGGGATTAGAGAATATTTTTTAACTCATAACAAAAAACGATAAAATATGCATAAATGAGTGAGAGATGGGAGAGAGGGAAGGAGAGAGAGAGAGAGAGCCAGAGAGCAGTGGCAAACTGGTTGGCAATTACGGTATCAAAGCGTATCACTTGTCAATATATTATTACGGCATAACTCAAGAGCTTTTTAAGCATCAGAGTTGAGCTGAAAGTGAAATCTTTGCAATAATAGTAATGGTAGTGAATGTGAGCATTGGTTGTGTTGTGAAAGCACGGCATAACGCATAAAATAGTGTTCACTCGCGTTCACTAAGCTCTGGTAGATAACAGTTTTTCATAAGCATAGGCGCAGCCAAAAAAATGATATACCGTTAATTAGCCGTCTCTATGACTATGTTATATACACTGAAGCTTACTGTGTTGTGCATACTGTGTGTGTGTATGTGTACTGCAATGCAGAGCCTTTTTTCCTCATCCGTCTTCTCCCCCATCACCTAAACCTAAGCCCAACAACTCATACAACAGTTATAACTTATTTTATCGATTTTCGCTCTCCTTTGCTCTCTCTCTCTCTCTCTCTCTCTCTCTCTCAGTAGTCTTGTTAGAGATGAGCTTTTTTGCTGCACTGCACTCACACTCCTCTGCCTAACAGAGATGGTAAAGATGGTAGAGATGTTGAATTAACAGCGCCTAACAGCTCCTCATATTCTTCCCTTACAAATATTTTTTATATTACAATTACATACAAAAAATCTAATATATGTCTAACATATACAACATATTTCATACAATTTTACATTTAAAACATGTAATATTGCTATGAAGTTATAGTTAATTCAATGCCATATTTTTTATGCAAATCCACATTCAAAGCATATAAGAAATACACGAGAGAAATATCTCCGTATATTGAATGTAATCGATAAGTGTTGGCATAAATCTAATCGAGTTATTGAAAAATATGTGCGTTTGGATGGGAGAGAGGGTTAACATTAGCTGTGAATTTGTTTTGGGAGTAAAAAGAGTAAAGTGTTTCTACAAAAGCGATTCTGTATCTGAATTACAGTTTAGGATCACTTGAGTATTGGATTTCTGTTTGGGTTTTAGTCGGATATGTGAACCCATTTTTGTTCCTTTTATTCCATCTCAACATTTAGTGTTTTTTCACTCGCAATGGCTTTTGGAGTAAAGTTTTTTATGCATTACATTATAGACATTATAAGAATAATTTGGGAGAACTGTTAAAAAGTGAGGGGAGAATGAAAAGAGAGGCTCTTAACAGGTTTCCATAGAAACTCTGACATATTTAGATGGCTGTTATAGCAACGCTACTACACTGATAACATACATCCCTACCCTCTCATCCCTTTCCGACCCCCACTTATAATAGTCTCTAATATGAATTAAGCATCAACTCATCACAAACACATCCCAACACATGACGAGTCCAATGGACTGCACTTCTGCTCATTGAGATAACCCAACAAATCACACTCCCTTTCCATTACTTATTATATATAATTCTCATCTAATGTTATAAAATGCAAAATATCGCACAAAAAGAGAGATATGCAATATATTCATATATTTAATAATCATTTTCAAATGAAATACAATTGAGTAGAAAATGACAGAAAGTGAGATGAGATTACTATATTGAACGTTATGTGGGATGGCATCTAATGTGGAAATGTTTTGCTTTAAATCCCTTTTACCGATTGCAACGACTGTTTATCTTTGAGGATAGGATTTGATGTGTCTGTGCTCTAAGTGTTGGCGAAAAGAAACAAAAGTCAGGGTCAGGTTCGCCACAAAATTGATAGGTCTTTGGCTCTGGTAGTGCTGTCTCAACTAACTGTGCTCTCTCTCTCTCTCTCTGCTCTATATCTCAATAGTATGTGTAACACATGATTCAGTTATGTTGTTATTCCTTCTCAAACAGTAAATGTTCACTTTTTTCCTCATCCGTCTTCTCCCCCATCACCTAAACCTAAGCCCAACAACTCATACAACAGTTATAACTTATTTTATCGATTTTCGCTCTCCTTTGCTCTCTCTCTCTCTCTCTCTCTCTCTCTCTCTCTCTCTCCGAGTAAGTGAACATTTACTGTTTGAGAAGGAATAACAACATAACTGAATCATGTGTTACACATACTATTGAGATATAGAGCAGAGAATATGTGAAGTAAAGTGTGTATTGGCTGTAATGTTGTCTACATTTGGGAAAACGGCTCAAAACACCTGAGAGGACAGTGAATGGAGTGAATGGATAGAGAGAATGAAACACTGGTAGCAATTGACTCACAAACACATTCATATAAAGCTCTGCTCCAATGGATTTACTATTACTGGCGAACAGTTTAGCTCTGAATACACGAGAAAAGCGATACTCTTTTCGATTCAACACTAATGTTAGGCTCAATCAACAGGCGATCTAACCATTGGACGATCGCATCAAACAATTGCTTACTATTAATGTAATACTCGAGTAATTGTTAGAAAAAAGTCAAACAACTGTTTATTGTGCTCTTAAGTGTTTCAATGGATACACACTTACTGTGCAAACGATAAGTATATATACTTCGAGAACAAAGTCTGCAATTTCGGTGAATTTAGTTTAAATTTCAATTATGAATAATAATAATCTCAGTATTGATTAAACATTAATTACTTATGCAATAAAAAAGAAATTTTCTCTTAATTACATAAAAACTAAATTATATTATACTTATGTATTATTATTGATATTAATATTTCTGTAGTTATGCGAGATTTTTATTGATAATGTGTTAAATGAATTAATAATATGAAACACACATAATATGTATGTTATGTTATGAAACGCTCTAAAAATTTATCAAATTATTATTCAATAATAAGTTATATTTAATAATAAAGTAATAATTATTAGCTGACATTATATGCTATAAATAATAGTTATATAACATTGATATGAAACATATATAATGTTTTATTCACAGTCTATTATATAAAGTATAACAGAATTGATTTCATATAAAATATAATAAAAATACTATAGAAATCATTTCCAAATATAAATCATAATTGAAAACTCATTAATAAAACCTAAAATAAATGTAAAATTTAATTTAAATCAAAAATACTATTTCATGACATCAATTAAGTTTATATTGTAGTAAAACATCTATAAATGATAGCATTATTGTTATTGTTATGTAATGTTTGATAAGAGCAGTCCCTTTAGTGGCAATAGTAGTGTCTGACTGTATGTCAAACAAATACCACACAAACAAATCCTTCAATGTTTTTGGCAAATAAAACAAAAACCATCACTACTTAGAAATGGGTGAATACGACAAATAGTGGACTGATTTAAGTCAATACCGATTCACATATTTCTTGACTATAACTCATAAATATAAATATTTTTATTTCATTTCTCGCTTCTTTTTTGCACTTTTCTTATTTTTCTTGTATAACATTTATTTTTAGTGCATTTAATATCGCATTGCTATTAACAGCTCGTGTTCTTCCAGTGCACACATAAAAACAACTTTTTCTCTGTATATTATTTAATATAAAAGAGTTAACAAAAATTGAAATGTCTTTGAATTACTTTGACTCCGGAGTCTGTTTGTAACGAACCATAAAATGGTTAAGCGTTTAGAAGTGCTTATGTATGCGTTTGTATGTATTTTGTATGCATTTGCAAAGTCACGAAATACTGCCTCACATTCACTCTGGATTAACAATATTTTAGAGCAAATATTATTTTCTGTACACTTCAGCAATAAATAGTAATATTTAAAAATGTTTCACATAATGAACACCAAAAAATAAAAGTAAAGTCAAACAGAATGGGAGAAACACTTGCACTGCTATTATCGACAATAATGACAACCTGTTGGCGGAGGAAAAGGATCGGTTGGTCGTCGCAAACGACACTAATCTATAGACTCATCAATGATTAAGCAATCGATGAATCTATGATTGTATATAAACTAAAGGAATTTATTTGCGAAGAAAAAGCTGGGGTTTGGTTCCGATTGTGGTGTGGTTTGGGGTCAGAAATGAGGTGATCAGAGGTGGGTAGTAGTGAATAGTGTTTCCAATGCATTCATACATTAGTTTGGCTCAAATCGTTAATTAAGCGCCGGTACCCGAAAACAGCGTGAGAGGACATTCCTCACAGTTTATCGGGTCATACAGTGTACGAGTGGCGAGACTTCACTATACCTTTTCTACCAATTATTTATTACTGTTTCGCATAATTATTATTACACCACAAATATATTATAGATATAGAGATAGAAATTAATATTTTTAGTTGAATGAGTGGAATATTTTTGTGGTTCTGTGGAGAGGGGGAGAGAGAGAGACTTAACGAAAACTAATTAATAATTCTCGTTGTCTTCTTCTTCATCTTCTTGTTGTTGTTTTGTGGTCTTAATGTGTTTCCACATATTTATGGCATAAGTAATGAATAATAAGAGATATTGTCTTATGGCTGAATATATTAATGACAAAATATTTATGAATTACCATATTTAGCATTTTGAGTATTAATGTTTTAGTATTTGGTATTTAGTGTTTCAGTATTTAGTACTGGAATTAAGAATCGTTTGAATTGAGTTGAGTTCCGGCTGTCAACTCAATACATACAGCCTTATAAGCGAGAGGTCTTTGACTCAATGCATTTCAATGCTTTAGCTTTAATTATTGCTAAGACCTCCTCGGATGGCGGGTTGGGCTCGTGGTTTATGACACCTGTGGGGTCGGTTGGCAATGGTTTTGGCACTGGTTAGGCACTGGGCGTTGTTCAATATTATCGCTTAAAACAAGAAATACCATTTACAGCGAGAGATAGCCAGCGCTGTAATGTCTTAACGTCTTGAAAAGTCTGAGATCTGAGACATTTTTCATAAACACCTTTTCAATAATGAAAGCTTTTTCAGTGCATTTCCAGTTTTGTAATGTTTTTAGTATTTTTTAATTTTAATGAAATGAACGCTCGTTTTTATAGTTGTTTCGTATGGGCTTTTGTTTTTGGCTAAAACCAAAACCTGCTAACCTCGTAGAGTGAGGGAGAGCTACGAGCGCCCGATCGCACTGTTATGTATGCAAAAGGCTATATAACACGTCATTATATAACACACGGCATAACAACATCGGTCTCTACTGTACTGTCTTTATTGCCTCGCAATTAAAAGTCTCCAAAGGGAACGACGACTAAAGCACTGGAATTAACACAAACTCCTTAATTGCATCTCCAATGCCTTCAATGCCTTTAATTGCACGCAAGAACTCAACGACTATTAAATGAATGAAACGAATTCACACTCAAAACCAAACACTCTGTCGCACAATATGTCCGTTCATTTCTCTCAAGCTTTTTATTTATTATATATAACTAATATATATATATATATATCGTTCCCCTCGACTCTCATCCCTTCGGAGCACATCTCAGCATAACTGCTTGTTTCACTCATTCTATAAGCCTTAGTCTCTCTCTCTCTCCCCAATCGATCGCTTTTGCATAAAAGAATATAAGAAAATGTCGGCTAACTTACCAAACGAGGATTGAAAGCAAGCACAGGGAGCATAAGAGAGGGATGTTAGGGATGTTAGGGTGAGATACAGTATGCGAGTCATAGACTGCAAATTAAGAGAGCGATATGAGAGGCAGAGATGTGTCGGGAGAGGGAGGGAGAGGGAGGGAGAGAGTGAGCGAGAGAGGGAGCGACAGAAGGACTGATGAGTGTTCGGAGCGGAGGCTCAAGAATAGTGCTATTAATACAATCGCTTGCATTGATATGAATGGTATTTTTTGCTTTCATATATAATATGCTTATGTTATATAATATTTTATGAATCCTCTGATCAAAAATTATTTGATGGGCGAGTCGTCAACAGAGAAACTGTTCCACTCTTACAGTTATATTCATGTATTACAGCTCTAAGAGACTGAAGAAATGTGTTGTAAAAACAAGAGTTGGCTAAATATGTTAGTCTGAGTGAGAAGAGAGAGAGAGAGAGAGTTTGGAGAGTGGAGTATTGGGTTGAAAGAAGGCTTAAAACTGGGCTCTTCTTCGTCCCCTTCTTCGCCTCTTTTTACTCTCCATTAATGTTAACAAACAATTTCTCGATCGGTATTTCATTATATGAATAGTAGGAGAGAGAGAGAGAGAGAGAGAGAGAGAGAGAATAAAAGGTGAGCTCATAGATGTTAAGGTCGTTGTCGTTGGGCTTAATTTCTTACCTTCGATGGAGTGTTAGTGTTGAGGACTAATAGCCAAAGTAAGGCTCATTGCGGCCACTGATATGACTGCAATCATTACGATTGTATTGTTTATTATTGGCTATACATTGATTGCTATTACTATTACGAGCCATCAGTTTGTCTCCTTATTTGACATTCTGGACGGACTGATCGCACACTACACTCATATCAATCACTATTATTTTACAACTAATTCTTCGCTTTATTTTTCAAAAGTTATTATTTTTTGTTCACCAGTTCTTCACTTATACATGAATTTTTGCTATTTTCGATATCCGGTTATTGAAGCTAATTATGTCTCATGTATTCCATCTACAATTTCTCTCTCTCTCTCTCTCTCTCTCTCTCTCTCAGCTCTCAATCTTATATGAATTGGTTTGTGATTTGACAAAACACGAGAACCCAAAATAACATAAATAGATTTTTTTTCTGTTTTTCAATGTTGTTTTCGATGCATGTTAACTACGGTTCATCTGTAGGCTCTCTCTCTCTCTCTCTCTCTCTCTCTCTCTCTTACTATTCATATAATGAAATACCGATCGAGAAATTGTTTGTTAACATTAATGGAGAGTAAAAAGAGGCGAAGAAGGGGACGAAGAAGAGCCCAGTTTTAAGCCTTCTTTAAAAAATGGTATTGTGTTCAGTGGACCACAAATATTAATTAAATCTAATTACACCAAAAACTACGAGAGCGCACACACATAGCCTACAGGCCGTGACTAATATGTCCATCATTTGAATTTACAGCACTGGAAGCACAGGTGAATGTTTCCATGTTTTGTGTTTGTCTACAACACTGGGGACTCAGTCTTCAACACAATCACTATTGCATGGATTGCATGTCTGTGCGTGAGATGAATATACCAAACACTACCAAACAACCCAATACTCCACTCTCCAAACTCTCTCTCTCTCTCTCTCCCCTCTCAGCCACAATTGATCCCTTTTTATTTACTTCTTTCTTTACCTTCGCCTTCATATGTGTATCGCTTTATTGCATGTGCTTTAAGAAGAAAAAGCTAAACTAAGAGCGGAAATGCGGTGACCCTTTGCCATAGCATACACACTGACCATACATTACAAACACCACAACGAATATCCGTTAGTTGTAAGTCTAGGTGTTGATCACCAACACATCGGAGTCACTCAAACCATACACTGAATTAATTTAATATAATATAATACATAAATAATTCGCTATTTTGTACACAATTTGTTTACTACAAGAAAAACATAGTTAACAAAAAACAAAAGACATTTCCTGCAAACAAATCATATAGATTTGAAATCTAATAAACTTTTTGAATAATATCTCATTTATTTTCATTTTGAAAAATGGATTTAATTTTTAGATTAAAATTTTTCATTATTTTAATGAATAAATGGAAAATCATTAAAAAGGAAATAAATTTAAATTTAATATTTGGCTGAATTGAGTGTATAATTAAGTTATGAGTTTAGAGTAGTTTTGTTCCTATCATTTGACACGAGAGTGAGAGTAAAAATGGAAAAAACATAAAAAACAGAGTCGAGTGAAGAGAGACGGGGAGAGAGAGAGAGAAAGAATTGAATGAATGTATTCAATGGCTGTTCACATCTCCTGACTCTTTCTCATTGGATTCATTGAATGGAAGTATTTCTCAGTGTTTATATCATTCATCCATTTATAAAGTAGAGTCTACTCTACTCTGCTATATATTATATATGATATTATATTATATTAACGATAACCCATTAATCCCCTGCATTTCTTCCCTCACTGTCTACTTATTAGAGTAAAGGCACCAGAATTTACTACCCATTGCATACTCATTTGGGGCTTACATGCTGTCGGCTCTAATACAGGCGCTGTAAGGGACAGTGTTTTGTGTAGAGATTGGAAAATTACATATAAGTTATGTGTATCGCAAATATAATGCATATAAGTTTGATGAGAGAGTAGTTGTGGCAAAACGGACTCCACATCACTCTGGCCTAAGACTGACTAACAAAAGCCAAAATATTAATTGCATTGCAAACAGTCCACAGTCTCCCAGCGCTGCCGGTTTTGTGCATATGGTTTGGTTTGGTTTAGTTTGCTTCGTGTGTATGAGAGAGTCGGCCACTGATAAGTTTGCCATTCATTATAGTATTAATTCTCGACTTTGATTGCATCGACACAAAGGAAAGCAATAACAGGAAAAGTCTAACTTTTAATTCACTTTTTCATTTGTCCTTTGATTTTAATAACAATCTTTTTGCTAACTCTAACTCTAAGACTCATTTAGTATTAATATTAAATATTAATTATACAATGCATTAGATATAAGTAATATTCATTTGCCGATTGCTATGCCGTCATAATTACTATTTCTTATAACTATTATCATTGAAAGGCAACATTTGAACAAACAATAGGCTGATAGTCAAGGACAACATCCATACCACCAGCTCTTCAATTACCGCAAAAACCATTTCTTAGCATTAGTTTCTTATTTAAGTCAACACAACATTTAGGCAAACATTTGGTCAGTAAAACAGATAACGAGTAGACTTTAGATTAGTATTTGGCTTCAGTTTTAGGTTATTAACCGAACCCTTCAATGAATTACTTATATATTATTCTTTAATAATATAATACTTATGTGAATGAAAGATAAAAAGCCATTTCAATGGTTTATGGCTTTCTTAGAGGACAATATATGTGAGCCGAACACGTGGTTTGGCTTTCACAACAAATTGTATGGTTTTGCTCATGTAATGGACAGCAAAACCAGAGACACACAAACTTGACAATCGGTGCCAGAGATCTAATGCCTCTCTCATTCACTTTCTCTCTCACTCTCTCACTGTCTGTTCAGAACATAACATATGATTTGTTGAATGCATACAATTGTATACCTTTTGGAAGCATTGCATCGACTGTTGAGAAGCCATAAAAAGAAGCAAAACGTGTTGACTGTTTGTATAGGGATTGTGATGAGAGAAATACACACAACAAATACACTCTCTATCTGATGGCTCACATCTCTCAAGCATTACAACATAACCAACACAACCACGTGCTGTTCACTATCACTAAACCATAACAACATCTCCACTACATATCCATTCACTACATGTAGTGATGAAAGGGATGCACAGCAAAGACAGCGATCCACTGATACCCACAGTCGGTGTCTCAACACATCTCACAAATTAAACAAACTATTAGTGAATTTGAAAATCGCGTTCACATATACACCTAATATGTAGATTTCTCGCCTAACAATTGTTAGCAACTCATTAAAGATATATTCAAATATTTTTCAATAACTTATTTTATTTAATTTAAATGTTCGTTTGAAACACTATCACAAATAAGTGAAAAGTTTGTTAAATGAAATAAAATAAATTGTAAAATACATTGTAATGAATGGAAAGTGTGTGTAAAGTCCGCCCGAATTCAAGGATATCTGCATTCGTGGAGTAATTAATTTCTATTCGATTCAAACCTCACATCCAATCCGATTGCGGACAACGTTTTATTGGGCCTTCAATTCAATTTGATTACAACCTTGTCTTGTCGTTTGCCTGACTTTGCGCGTCAGGTATCGTATCGTAACTCTTATTGTTTCGAGTCTATGGCTATATGGCTCTGGTATCAGCGTTTAGGCCGATGTATCAAAAACAATGCAATTTGAGGGGTGAGTGTAATGAGCGCTCAAACAATACCAATGCATAAAAGATGATTCAATGAATGAATCAACTTTTTAGGCTTAAAAACACCGGTATTTGAATGAATAGCAAACGAATGAAATGCGATGGAGAGGAGAGAGGCCTTAAGCTTAATTACACCGTTCAAAGGGACGGTTGGGTAGAGTAGTTGTGCGAACAATTAAAATGCTAATAACTTTTTTTACACAACAAATACTAATAATAGATAGCATTTAGTGTCGGCTCTAACTCTCGAAAACATTTTTTTCATTAGACTAACAAAATAGAGGGACAGTTGTTAGGCATATAACATGAGGGATGCCTTACCTGCGAGTTCAGGACACAAATGAGTGAATTGTTTGATTCGGTGGTGAAGTAGTAGTGATAGTGTGGAAGAGTTGTTGAGGAACTTTGTTAGACATCACTCATCATCAAAGAAGTGGAGAGAAATAGTGTAATCAATAATGAGAGTGATATTCAGAGCGATAGGAACTTTTGAAATAGTGTTCACTTTTTTTAGTAGTAATTAATTTGAACAAAACTTTTAGTTTTTTGCTTTTATTTAAATAGGACTTAAGTTTAAGGCCGCACTGGAATTCACATTCACAAGCCTTTATGGGCCGACACTTAGCGATAGCGTTGACACGGCATACATGGTATACATGGCATACATCGCATCTGCATATTATGTGAACGTAACTCACATTCTCATCACTAACTCATAAGAAACTGATCATTGAATGCATTGACTGAACGTTCGGTGCGTTTTCTCAGCACAAGAATGAGAGAGAAAAGCACTTACACTACGCTATGGAGAGATTGAGCAGCAAATGGTTTGGTGTATTAGCGGTCTCTCCAATGCCTAACTCACTAACTCTTGGAGTGAAGGCAGAGAGCAGTTCAATCACGTCGCCTAATGCCGTTGACTCTCACATCTCGCGTATGTATGCAACCAAATGAGAAGATCATCACCGCCTAAGCGCACGCGTGTCCTCTCTTTCTCTCTCTCTCATCCTAACAATACTGTACTCTTAATACATGAAAATACTGGCGCTTTTGCGGCACTAACCGACTCTCACACCTAACTGTTGGCAAAAGCAATCACAAACAGCCATCTATACTCCATCACAATTATTCTTCTAAAATATATATCGATCCGATCCCACACTCACTATAAAGTCTTTTTTAAGAACCCAATCCATACGATCCATACAATCCTACCCATCACTACAACTATTACACACTCTTTCATACACACAAAAAATGTTGGCATCGGTCGCGCAAACGCTCTCTCTAGCCGTCCAAACGCTAACATCATTTTACTGTGTTTTAAATACATTCAACATTAGCTATAATGATAGTCCTCTCATCCCTATCCCATTCAATCGGCCATCAATTCGGTAAACATTGTCTCACACTTCGCCCATACATGTCATGTGTGGCAGACATTGAATTCAAATGTTTGGCCAATAAGTCTCCGCACATCACGAGAATAAACACTGAACTCGATATCAATTAAAAAATAATTCGAGAGAAATGAATGTAATTTAATCTAAAAAATGAATAAAAATATTTGAAATGCGATATTTGATGTCTGGTGTAAGTCATAGCGTATAACACATTAAAACGATGCGTCAATCAGTTAAAGCCCAAAACCTAATATTTGAAGGAATGGTCTCTTTTTAATTGATTTTTTGGCTTCACATTCAAGAGTCGATCAAAAAATAAGTTTCAGCGCTGCTCTGCTATGCAAACCCGGATCTTTTCTTAACAATTATTATTAAATTTAGTGAACCAAAAGTCATTAGACTCACTAAAAAGTGAATTTTATATATGCTTTGGATCTCTTTTTAGACTTAAATTAAAGAATGTTTGACTGAATTTAAATGGAATTTCTTTTTAATAGTAATGATTGGCTTTAAAAAGAAGAAAATGGTTTTTTGTGAGACTCAATGCAGTGATGGTTCCCTCAGTTGTGAAGTAGTGGTCAATAATATAATTTAGAAGTGGAGAGACGTTTAAATACATTCATTGCTAACACAATGGGCACCGATAAAGAAGGAGAAAACTGTTTTTTTGGTTAAATCCCAGCAAAAAACAAGTACCAGATATTTGGAGAAATCTCTTTTACCAGAGAATTGTACTTTCATTATAAGAACAAAATTGGTCTAAACTTAGACAGCGTTTTGTTTGGACTACAAAACTGTATTGTCTGAGAAATATAAGACTTTGAGAAAATAAAATGAGAGAAAAATACAGTAAATGAAAAGTCTTTATTTCTCGAGTTCTTTAGTCTTGGAAGCAAATAACCAGCACTTGAAATGACCAGGTGTTAGGTGTGAACCGGTCATACAGTCAGCTATATATTTATATTGTATATACCAATGAAATAAGCGCTGTTTTCTTCGATACCGAGCACTAAAGCACTGGTAATAAAGTTTATTTAATAAGAAACCTAAATATAAAGTGAAATATAAGATACATTATATAAGGCACACAAAAATGCGAAAAGCGTTGCTTTCTTTTACAAACAATAATAAAGGATTGTATGGATAATAGGAGAGCAGAAAAATTACATATTTTGTGCATCACTTAATCAAATGAGAGCCTCAAATGTGAGCTCTGATAATACTTTTTTTATCGTAGAAATTATTAAGCGTTACATTACATAGAATTTAGTCGCGAAAAATATTCTTTGCGCTGAACCCTAACCTATGCATAGGCTTCTCATTAGCATATTTTTGTTGAATACAACAGTGAGTGAGAGAGAAAGAGAGAGAGAGAGAGAGAGAGAGAGAGGTCTTTGAATTCCTTTCATTGCTCTCCTTCTCCTGTCTTTCTATTGTTACAGAAATGGTGACCATCTGTACGATGTGTACGATCTCTGAGATTTCAACTCAACTCTGTTTATGATATTAAACAACAGAATCAGAGGATAAGGTTTCACAGACTTATTCCCCAAAATGTCAATAACTAAAAGCGAATCACTGTCTCAGTGTTTGCATGTTTTTCACACAAACTATTTTCACTGACAATACACTAAAGAAGTGGAATAAATATTAAATGAAAAGTTTTTAACAGTAAAGCAAACCATTAAATAAAATGAACTGAAGGGCAGAAGAATGGAAAGACATTGTAAAAGGCATGAGAAGAGAGCGAGTATTTGTAATATTCATATTCCTATCGCAAGTCTCGTATCTTTACATTTAATAATAAACAAAAGATAAAACCAGAGCTTTATTTGGAGCGCAATCAGAGACACAAACTATTTCGGGTTTTATATCACACAAATAATTCACTAAACATACAATACATTTCTCACTCTTACTTAACCATTAACTACAGTCACGTCTATTGAGCCCACTTTGAGCTATGCTAAGGGGTGGTCAGATGCGAGAGAGAGAGAGAGAGAGAGAGAGAGAGAGAGAGAGAGNAAGAGTACAGTATTGTTAGGATGAGAGAGAGAGAGAGAGAGAGAGAGAGAGAGAGAGAGATGGTTTCATCGTTTCCAATATTTAATGCACTGAAAAAATGAGTGAATGAGGGATAGGGAGACGAAAGTGTGGGGGAAATAGTTATGCAATTCACTGCTATTTTCTTGACTCTATTATATTATTCTTAATAGTAGTTCTTTAGTATTGATTCATTTCTTTCTCTTTTATTTCTATTTTTTCTCTCTTTTCTTTTCAATCTACTCTTCATATGTATTATTCGCTTAACTTATTTAACTACAAATCTGGTTGTGTTCTGTTGTGTTGTGTCGCAAATCTGTTACATAAGAATAGCGTTGAATAATATTCAGAGTCACATATATCAGCGATTTCTCTAATTCATCCCATTATCAATGTTTTCAATTTTTTGTCTTTCATTACAAGTCTAACCCCAGAATGTATTACTTGATTATATCAATGCATTTGATTCCCTAATAAATTTTCTCGCTTTCATATCATTCATGTTTTAAATGATTATTTAATGATAAAAACTATGCTTTAAATTAAATGAATGTTTTCTGAGTTTTTTCTTTCTGATAATTAAACATTAATTAAGGATATCATCACTCAATCAAATGGTGTTATAGTTGGCGTCAGAATGAGAAAGA
>CAJPIZ010000050.1:0-43244 GCA_905368565.1 Medioppia subpectinata
TATGGCCAATTGATTCATCGTACAATGATGCTTTGTTACAATGAAATTTCGATTCAATTTCTTTTAACACCTCCTTAGAATGGAATAATGAAAATAGATCCAAAGCTTTAGAAACTGATGGAACAAGAATGTTTGTATACAATGTGACATCAAGTAATATTTTACAGACTGATAATAACAAGTATATTAATGATAAAAGTAATCCTTTATTATTTAATAGATCAGCCATGTTTAAAAATAGAAATACTCCAACAATGAGTCTACAAGAATATGTTGATGGACTCGGAAATATGTCTAATGAGAGTAAGGTTAAAATAACCGCCAAGAGTCTTAATAATTATTTGGAGGATAGTGATAGCAATACTTTTAAAGATAAACTGCAAATCAGTAAGAATGAAATGATTTTAAGGGACAATGAGGATTTAGAAGATGGAAATTCCGGAAATATTCGACGAATGGGTTAAAATATATGATTTTATAAGCTATACAAATGAATACTACAATTTAAGCATCATATTTTATGAGATTATCTATTCATAATATGAATGTATGATGTGTTAATAAGGTTTTATTCCGAATTATTGCTTAGCATTTATCTTTAAAAGTATTACTTGAGATATAGCTTCAGTAATTTCTGGTGATATTAAGTTGTAATCTCCATTCACATAGTTATGAAATCGTATAAATGGAGGAGATAGGATTTTCAAAATTAATTTCTTGTGAAGTTTTTAATAGTATATTGCATGAAATGAATCATAGGAAAATTACTATTTTGGTTGCGAACCAAGTGTTATTCCATAAATTCTTATTCTACCATTATAAAGTTGGTTGCAAAGCTAGTTATCAGCACTCTTGTTTTATATGTCTCTAATTACATCTTTTTATTTATTTTCATAATTTTACCCCATGACTCAATCCAGTAATTTTCTAAATAATAGAAATGATGAACAATTGTATTTGAATGAAGAAGATAAAAATAGACTAATGAAGCTAAGTGCACTGGAAAGAGAAAAGGTATTAAATGAACGATATCAAAAGATTAGAAAAAATAGAGAAAAATCTCAGCTAGCCTCGTATTTAGACCCTACCTCATATATTACTGCCAACAATGGTAGCAATGTGCAGCTAATTGACCCATCGATTATTCCTACGTTCATTATCACTAGGAATTTATTAACAGAGTCAATCTTTCGACCAAATATTTCTCTTTTTAAAAATACTTATGTTCGTATAAGTATAAATGGTAAGAACACCATTCTGAAAATTGCTGGATTTGAAGAAGTTAAGCCATATAGACTAACCAACGGCTATTACTGCAGTTTGGGTGTAAATTGCATGCGATATAATGGGAAACTTTTACAAGGCTGGCCAATCTCAAATATTAGCAACAGGCCTATTGAACAAGACGAATACGAAGAATTTGTAAAAAACAACAAAGTCACGGAGAAGTCCATGAAGGGGTATATTAACAAATATAATTTGGTAGTACAAGAAATGACAAGGGTTTTGGACAATAAGGAAATTACTGAAACAGTAAATCGAAGAGTAAAGCTTAACCCAATAAGGAAGACTAATACTGAAATTAAGATAGAGTTGATCAAGAAGAGAGATGAGGCTGTAATATTGAAGAGGAAAGATGAAGCCATGGGATATCAGAATTTACTTGAAGAAATAGAAGACGAAGAGTGTTTACAGAGAAGAAATGAAGTTTTTAAGAATGATCAGAAAGAAAAAGAATACTATGAAAGTGCTGTAGGCTTAAAACGATTAGAAATGTTCAGAAATCAAACAATGGCTGCTGAAGCCATGAAAAAAAAGAATAGTCAGGATAGGAACATAGATTCTGATGGAATCAAGAAATCATGTATTGAAAAGCAATGTCCTACCTCCATTGATAATAAAAATTGTGATTATTTGAGTGTAAATGCGGATATAAACAAAAAGGACAATTCCCATCGCCAAATTGATAATAGTGATAAAATGCAGAAATAAATGGTAAAAGTCAAACAAATAACATTTTAAGATTAAGTATTTGTAAAGTGCTGGATGAAAAATATTATCTACCTATATTAAACTTGTCTACTGTATCCAATTTTATAAAATCTAGAAACTAATCTTATGACAAATTCCTGAAAACAAAACCACCATTACACGGAAGTACTTTATTTGACTTATCTAAATTTGCGAAAATTATGAATTATATTGTACCTAGAATACTACCCCCAATGGACTTAGATCACGGAACATTAAGCAGGTAAATTAGAGATCTCGATGTTTAATTTTATGAACTTTCACAAAATAAAAACACTAATTAAAAATCGGTCACAAGGCCTATAATACTCTCCACACTTGTCTATGAAGGATTGGTGGAATTTATTATGTAGCAGTTTTACCTTTAGAGATCGTATAAAATTTATATTAACGTTCAAAAGAGTAAATCGAACCCATAAAATCCAGCAACATTATTACTCCTATATGTATTCGAATATTATATCACAATCTATAGTAATAAAGTTTAGTTTAAAAATGCTTTTGCTTTATTATATTCTACTGATATTATATTTTAGCCTTAATAAAAATCTCTTAATTGCTTCTATCCATGGTAACTGCAGTGGCCATTTTACTTAAGGACCAAATTTCTAACACGTATATGAGCCTTTCATTACCACATTTTCTACTCAAAGCAATATATTAAATATATTTGATTAGGAAAGCAGTACAGATATAAAAGGTTAATTAAATACAAATATGTTGAACTAATTTATTCACTATCATCTTCACTTGAACTATCAGTTTCACATGAGGATGTTGTAATGCAAGAAGAAGATGTAGTTGAGGAGTCTGTTGAACTTGAAATTTCGGAATCACTATTATCTGAAGATGAAGAATCACTATCTGAGTCAGAATGCTCATGTTTGGTACTTGTTTCTTTCTCTGGGCACATGGGATTATTTCCCAAAAAATTTTAAAAAACAAAAAAATTCTAGAAAAAATAGGAAAGAATTTATTGAGTCAGTATAACAAAATTAAAGAAAAATCAATGATATAATGTAAAATAACAAGGACATGTTTGAATCTTTGAGAAAGTTATTTTTCTCAATGTTGTATCAATTTAAAATGCCTTTATATAGATTAATATAAGATTCTATTTATAAAATGCAGGAAACTTGTTAGAGCATCAAGTTTACTAGGGTTTATTTTGTTGAAAATTTCTTTACAATCGATTTTTATTTTCATAAAAATTAATTTTATATTGCCCTATGCTTTCATGGTATTTCCCACTTATTTACAATATATTTATTATTGTATTCTGCAATCTGTTTACAGCTACATTGCTTAATTCTAGAAAGTATTTCATATATTCCATATTTTCCTTACTGAATCTTTTTATACAAAATAACTCTATAAAAATAGCTGCTATAGAAAATGCTTTAATAGCTATTTTATTGAAATACTCAGTAAGGAATACCTTATTTAAATACCATAATAGTATCAGCAGTAGCAGTGTAGAGTTAATTGATTCACAAAAACCTTTGATGAGTAATAATTCTGTGAGAGATATCAATAATCCCTGGTTTTTCTTTGATCAAATCTTAGAATGGTTCTATAACAGTGTAGGAGAAGATTTCATATTGTATATTCTGGAGCTCATAAGCCCATATAACTCAATAAGATATATTAAACAGTTCTCAAAGAATGTTACATTTCTTCAGCATATTTTATACAGTATTCCAATATTTATTCAACACAACACATTGCATAATAGTAATATAATGCATAACACTACATTATATCATCTACCATTAGATAATCATTCCTATAGTCTGTCTCATTTGCCTTCTTTAAATGCGGCATGGTCTCTTCATTTAAATATTGACCAACAATATGCAGACTATTCAAATACTGTTGTATTCATTATTGCCAAATATTTTACTTATAGAAATATCAAATTGATCAATATTTTCAAACCACAGGTTAGCTTTCTAAACCATCTGTTATTTAGTCACAACTCAGAGTTGGTCAATTTATATCTTGTTATAAACCTTTGCTTTGTCTACATATACTATTTCTTCACTAATTACTGTATAATTAATAATAATTTCTTACAATGGTTTACAATAGCATATATATTGGTCTATATAATTGAAAAAACGAATAAATAGCTAGTTGGTTACAATTAGGATGAGTTGATTCACAATAAATATTAGCCTCTTACTTATCTGATGTTTTGTAATTATTATAAAGAAATTAACTAAATTTAACATTAAAATTGTTACTGAGCCTTAAATGGGCCAAAATATCCCATTAACGATAACAACAATGGATAAATAAAATTAAGTCTGTAGTAAGGACTCGTATAATTAATCAATTGAATGTTAAATGGAAATATATATTGGTCCTTTCACAATTTATTATAGCAAACTCAACTTTTCCTCTAAGCTGATAACTCCATTTATAAAAAGATGCTCTAGTCTATCTACTCTATACATCCCATGATTAAAGCCAGAGTTGACCCCTTCAAACAAGAGGCTCCAGATATACCAAAGTAAATGAGAATAATTTTCTGCCAATTCTATGCCCTCTAAAATTTGATTAAAAATTTTATTATTATACTGCATATTCGAATCTTTAGAATCCTGATCAAAAATATTTATTTTTTCTAAATTCTCATCGATATCAAATCTCAAATATTCATATAGGAATCTTTTTTTTTCTAGTTTAGTTAATCCAGAATTTTTCTTAAGCATACATTTGCTATAATCCATCTCAGTTTCTAAGAAATAATTTGCAATTTCAGAAAGCGGAATGTTCTTAGAAACTGTTTCAAAATCTATCAAAACAGCTTCTCCACTAACAATAAGTATATTTCCCCTTTGTAAATCATTGTGGCAAATAGTATTATTTAAAAGAGAATCTGTATCAAGATTTAAAGTGAGATAATTGCAGTTGTTTAAATGACTAATGGCCAAATCACAATGGCTTCTGATCCATACATCTATTCTTTCGTCAATTCTTTGTAAAATGCTACTTAGTAGATTATATTTCTCAATAGATCCAATCTTTTTAAATCTCTCTAAAAACTCTTCATAAAGGCGAACATAAGCCCATGTATCAGTTCTACTAATGTGTGGATAACTATTTGTAGCATCCAGTTGGCTATTTGTGGTCAAAATATTTCTTTTAGACTTGTGTAACTTCTTCAGAGCCCTAGCAACCAATAAATAATCTTTTGAAGGATTACTATCTGTTGACTCCAAGTATTCTTCTATTTTAAATATTTCATCTTCATAAAATATCTGTATATTGTTGAACTGTGGTCGATGAGATTTCATTTCAGAAAATATTTTTAATAAATATTTCCGGTTTGTGGTAGTAACTACATATACTGTATTGGTATAGGCTGTTTTGAGACGATTAATATCGAGTATTGGTTCTTTTACTATTGAATTAAATAGCGACTTTGGGTATTGAAATTTTGTCATGATCTAGGGCAAAAGCATCCTTAGCATTATTTAACAGTAGGCTGATAAATTAGATCCTAAAGTGGTCATGTAAGGATAGGTTATTTGGGATTTTTCCATTTATGAAAATAACTCCATACTATTAAAAAGTTAATGCGATATAGGATAGTAATAGGAATTTTAGCATGAGGCTGTCGCTTAACACAATTTTTCACCATAACAATGCAAATACAGCCCATTAAAAATACTGTTAAATAGCTTTAATCACTCTATTCTAATTTCCAAATTAGAATATTTTGGCTTTAACAAACCCTGAAGAGTTTAGTATACCAAAGTAATCATTTTAACATCTATATCCCTTCCAAATACCACTTTCTTCCTCTAATTCATGATCATGTCGTCTGTAATCAAAATTTTATATTATTCTGTATATCATATTGTTTTTATTCAGCAATTAAGCATCTTCTATTTGGTTTTTCTTTTTTAGCCCTTATGTCAGATATTTCTACTCACTATGGTGGTTCTATTTTGGCAATTGCAGGGAAGGATTCCATTTCACTAGTTTCAGACTGTCGTCTTGGAGAAGCTTCCTTTACAATTTCCACCAAGCGACAGAGTATCTTCAGCATAAATTCAAAATGCGTAGTGGGTTTAACCTCTTTCCTCCCGGATTGTCAATTCCTTTTAAGAAAAATTAAGAAGAGTGTTATGCTGTTTGAAATTAGTGAAAATAGAGAGATTGAGCCCGAGGAGTTAGCCAATTTGATTTCTTACACACTATATTCACGTCGAGCATCACCACTTTATGTGAGTGTTATTGTTGGAGGAATTAGGTCAGAGGGACCATATATTTGTAGCATGGATTGCTTAGGTTGTAAATCAGTAACTCCATTTGCTGCAATTGGTACTGCGGAGAATAATCTTATGGGAATTACTGAGGCACTCTTTGTGGAAGATCAAACAGAGGATGAATTATTTACACAGAGCATGCAATCATTCCTAAATGCAGTAGATAGAGATGCATTAAGTGGTTGGGGAGCTGAGTGCGTCATATTATCTAAGGAAGGTAAGAAGATTAGACACGTAAAGGGAAGAAATGATTAATAAATGATATGGCTTTGAAATTAACGAATATTTTATGCCAGGCAAACTATATTATATATCGAGGTATTATAAGCTGTTAGTCTTATTTATTTAGGTACATATGTGTAATTTATCAGTGGAAAATGGTGATTTTGATAGGCAATCTATCTAATAAGTAAATTAAAAAATATATTTAAATACACATTCCAAGATATTAGATTGTGATTATTTGAAAACATTATGGTATGAACTATTTAATATATAATAATATTGCTTTGTAGGATTTATGAGGTAAAGTCAAAATGATATGTTTGTAAAAAATAATGAATTTACAAAAGTAATTAATACATATAGACACCTATAAACAATTATATCTCAAGATAATGTTTTTATTTACAACATCTACATTTATAAAAGTTTATGCAAAATTACAGTTTTTGAATCGTTATTTTTTGCCATTTTTTACCCCATAAATGATCCAACCAAATAAGAATAAAAATAAAATGAGTAAAGAGAATGATAGAAAAAATATTATTGATGATAGTGATGCTTCCTTTAATATTCTTAGATATTCTCATTGTTCATTTTTTGCACGATTTTACTTAATAGGATTCTATATTCTACCAATTTCATTGACTTATTCTATGGAATTATCATTATTCTGTGTGTTTCTATCTTTCTTCCTATTTCTTTCGACTTATTGGACTATCAATTCGGAACTGTTGTTATATTATAAAAATCCAAAAGGTGAATATGCCTTATTTGATAAGATAGAAACAATAAAGAAACAACGTATTAGTGATGAAAAGACAGTTGAGTATTGTTTTAATAATAGAGTGAAATATATTGTTGAGGGAAATAGATGTAGGAAGTTAGTTCCTAAAATTGAATATTATATAAGTGACTATGTAAAATATTATAGAAGTAGTAGTGATATTACTAATCTTTTCAAAGATTATTTACTTTATCCTGATAATTCACTTGTCTTTCCCACGCCCTCATTCTTACCAATTTTTATTTCTCAATGCACCACACCAATTTTCACGTTTCAAATGTTTTCTTCATTTTTGATGATTTTTGATGAATATATCTTACAATCTGTCTTTTCGGCCGTAATGAATATTGGAGTGGAGGCAATGATGGCTTTTGGTAGAGTGCAGACTATGAAGTTATTTAAAGGAATGGGAAAGAAAGAAGGGGTTGTAGAAATGGTACGTAAGCCTATTGGCTTTGACAAAGATAATCGTAATAATATAACCAATAATCATGCTACAAGTGTTAATTCTTTAAAAACTGGAGATATTTTTATTATTTCTAATAACGGAGATGTTCCTTGTGACTGTCTTATTATGAGTGGTTCATGTATAGTAAATGAATCTATGCTTTCTGGTGAGTCTACTCCTTTACTAAAAAGTAGTATTGATAATAACAATATAGATAGAAAATTGGATGTAAAGGTAGATAAGAGATACATATTATTCAGTGGAACAACAATAATGAAGATAAATGAGGATGATACTGGCAATAGCATATCCAATAATGTATTGATCTGCATTGCCATTAGAACTGGTTTTAATACAGAACAAGGATCACTACTTAGTAAAATGCTGCAATCAGATTCTTCATATGATTTTGAGGCATTAAAGTT
Organism: Medioppia subpectinata; assembly: GCA_905368565.1. Classification (NCBI taxonomy): domain Eukaryota; kingdom Metazoa; phylum Arthropoda; class Arachnida; order Sarcoptiformes; family Oppiidae; genus Medioppia; species Medioppia subpectinata. Next base: position 8,194 of record CAJPIZ010000050.1, read on the forward strand.
TGTATTAATTCTTTCTGTAAATGCACTTATTGCTTCAATATTCACTTATTTTAACTCTCCTAAATCAGGTAGAGCACTTTTCTTGGATCTGATTATTCTCTTCACTAATGCTATTCCATTTGAATTGCCTATGGAAATGGGTATATCTATACAGATGGCTGTAAGAGCACTGTTAGCAAAGAATATTTATTGTCTAGAACCATTTCGAGTAGCTTTGGCGGGAAAAGTAGAGGTGTGCTGTTTTGATAAAACAGGGACATTAACTAATACAGAATTGAAAATAGAAGAGATAATAGATAGCAGCCATATAAATAACGACAATCATACAAATAGTAATCTACTATTTCAGTTTTTAAGTTGTTGTAATGAATTAGTTGAGATTAATGGTAAATTACAAGGAGATCCTATTGATATGGAAATCCATAAATATATAAGTACTACTATTATTAACACTAGCCATTCCGTAAAAATGATCTTTCCTTTCTCTTCAGAGTCAAGGAAGCAAGCAGTCGTTGCTAACATTGATGGTATCGATTATTATATTGTTAAGGGAGCTCCAGAACAGCTGTATAAAAACATTACTAATAAAAAGAATTATGACAAGTATGAAGAATATGCAAAAAAAGGATTTAGAGTTATAGCATTAGCACACTGTAGAGTAAATGATGTAGAAGAGGCAATAAAGATACATGATGCAAATGATATGATTTGTTATCAATTGATTTGGGATGCTTTTATTCTATTTGGTTCAAATATTAAGCATGGTGCTACAGAGATGGTTAAAATCCTTCTGGATAGCAATCATAAAGTAGTAGTTATCACTGGGGATAATTTATTAACGGCCAAAAATGTTTGTGGACTATTGGGAATTGAGGCAAAAGGTGTAGAAGGTGAAGAAATAGCAAACATTATTAATGATCCAAATTTTATGAATTATAATCTATTTGCCAGAGCTGATCCAAAACAAAAAGAATTGATTATTAAGGAGTATAAAAGAAGAGGATTTGTTACTATGATGGTAGGTGATGGAACGAATGATGTGGGTGCATTAAAGTTAGCCGATGTAGGAATAGCAGTAATCCCAACTAAGGAAGTAAAAAAGAAGAACTCTAATAGCAATACTACACCTGCTAATCATAGTAAGAATACCAATTTAATGGATTCCGTATTAGACAATCTTACTCCAGTTAAAATAGGAGATGCTTCGGTTGCTGCCCCTTTTTCGGTCAAATCAAACAGTCTAACTCCTATAATTGATATTATTCAGCAGGGTAGATCTTCTGCTGTTACCACTATTCAGATGTACAAGATAATTGCCCTGAACTCCATTATCTCTGCCTTTACCATGGGCTCCTTAGATTTATTAGGAATCAAATTTACAGAAAAGCAAATGCTTGCTCTGGGTGTATTACAATCTATTGCCTTCAATTCTATAAGTAGCTCAAAAATAACTCAAGGAATTTCAAAGGCAAGAGTCATTGAAAGTATTTTTACAAAGTATATCATAATAAGTATTATTGGACAAAGTATAGTTCATATTGGTAGTTATTATATATTGTTTAATATAATGAAGGGGAGTGGTATAACTACTAATACTATTAAAATTAATGATGGTAATTCATCATTTGACTCTGATAGTATTAGAGGAAATAACTTCATTAATTCGTCTGTATTTATTCTTACTGTATTTCAATCAATTGCAACATTTATCGCTAATTATATAGGTAGACCCTTTCGAGAAGATATCTTGGAAAATAATTCACTTCTACTTAGCTTGTTGGGCATGATTTTAGGTGGTACCAATTGCATCATAAACGTTCATCAAGAATTAAACGAGATGCTTGAAATAGTTGATTTAGGAGAAAATAGAAATTCTATTGTTTTGCTGTGTATTTCTGTTTTAGCTTTAACTTATTTTATTGAAAAGATCTGTGTAAAGTTGTTTTTACAAAAGAAGACTATTAGAATCCAATAAATTTACTTTTATAGAGCAAGCTTTATGATGTTGTATATAATTCTCCTTATTCAAACCAATATAAATTTTTTGAAGAATTTCAAAAAGTACTAAAAAGTTAATGTTTATATTAATTTAACAATTTCGCACTCATAGAATATGATATTGTACTACAAATAGTTTTATTACCTAACAAATTCATTATCGTCCCTAAAGAACTTATTTGATGGTAAGAATGGTCAAAAAAATACTATTCTCATTATATCCTGTTCTGATACTTCAAAAAGGGACTAATTTTTATTTCGAAGAATTGTCTTTAAATACATCAGAAGAAAATTCTGTTTATCCTTTAGTCCGTAGTATTTGTGTTAATAACTCAAATTACATATTTAAACCCCTTAAATTTATGAAAAAACCCATAACATCATTGTTTTTGGAAATTCCAAAATGCTTTCTAGCCGTACTTATTTTTACCACTGTGGACTTCTACGCTTATGGAACTCAACTATTTTCTATTAGATCTTCTGAAATCTATCACTCTAATAAAGAACTATTTGATATACTATCCAAATATTCTGCATATGTCTTTATATGTACTTGCTGTATTGGTCAATTAGTTATGGGTACTACTACTTCCATCAACTCAACTATAATGTCATTGATGATCTACGAATCGATCTCATCTTCAAGAAAAATTGCTGAAGTCGTTATTGAAAATATTTCAGACAAAGAAAATTATGCATTAATCTTGTTTAATATTCATATGATTATGGCAATTTCTACCATTCTATTCGCCATTATTTCTTTGTTGGTTTTTAAAATGAATGTTGCAAATTTGTTCAAAAATATTCCAAAAATTGCAGTTAATTCAGTAATGATTGTCGTGGGGATTTCGATGTTTCTGGATGTTTATTCAGAGATTTTAATAGATTATTCTCTTTTTAGTTTCTCTATGCTTTCATTAGTTATTCTTTTAGGAGGTTTGCTATTTTATTTGGATTCCAGATATCAATCTGATTACCTTATTCCAATCTCCTCTATAATTGTTGTTGGGCTATTTAATTGGATTTCAAGATATATTTTTCAAAAAAATGATCAGTTTTTAGAATCCAATCAATTTACAGTTAATTCAAAAATTGGAGAAATTAATTTGTTGGAATTCTATAAGATGTTTTCTGGGGGTTATCGTTTTGAATTCAAATGCCTTTTATATAATTTGGGCAATATTCTTACCACAATAATTTTTAATTTAATCCACATAAATGTTAATATTCCAAGTTTCTCAAATACTACAGGAATTGATATAAATATGAATAGAGAATGGCTTTCTCAATCGATGTCTAATTTTCTATCTGCATTCTTTGGATATCCAACCTATTTTGTAAACTGTTACTCAGTCTATCTTAATAAAATTGGTGGGAGAAATAGGATTACATCAATTTTATGTTGTCCTGCTGCAATTGTTTTGGGATTGCTAATTCCGTATATTAATAGATTCATACCTACGCTTTTATCTGGGATAATTATGACATTTCTATCACTTTGTTTTCTGAAGTCCTTTTTGATAGATTATTTATCTATTATGTCCTTGGCTGATTTATCTATAATGATCATATCCATTGTATTCTGCATAGAAATAAATGTAGTTAGTGGATTCTGCTGTGCAATTGCCCTTAATTCCCTAATTATACTAAGACATTTCTTAAAGATGATAATTGTTAATAGAAAGAATCCAAAGGCGAATTTTCTCAATTCTGTCGATCATGATAAATTAATTTATAAAAAAATCATAAAGATCGATTATATTGTCTATTTCCTAACAATTGATCTTTTTAAAAATGATATTGAATCCTTGTCTAGTGAAACTACACTTGATCTGACAGAATGTCTTTATATGGATATGAATGGAAATATGGCTTTATATGATAAAATATCAGAGTTGGGAATGGTAAATGTATTGGGGATTCCAAACAATTTCTATCAAAAATTATTTGAAGGAAAAATAAATTCGATTAATTAAATATCATGGATTGTAAATCTACACTATACCTTACTATTAGTAACTAAATGTGAAAGCTGGAGATATTATTAATTTTTGGTTAATATTTAAAGCCCTTTCTCTTTAACATATATGAGATACACTACTAATAATCGGAATATGTGAATCCTTGAAATTTTAATTCATTTTACACACATCACTGTTATTTTAAAAAAGATGTATAATCCAGCTTGTACAAATATATAATAATAATTTATTTTTTATTGTTCGATGTATAATATTTGAATTTTCATCAACATTATTGTTTGATCATGATTATGACCAACAACTCCTTAAAATCACCAGCCACTTAATATTATACCAAATTATATCTTCAATATGGTATGATTATAATTTTCATAATTTTTTTTTAAATTACCCCTTATGAACTCAAAGAATCCCGAATTAAAAAACCATTCATCAGCCAAGTTCAGTAAAGGTCCAAAAGATATTGTGTACTTTGCATTGTATACTTTTTTAGGATTATTTGTATTCTATCGATATAAGGATTTTGATTTACTGAACTTTTTTAAAAATGAAAGTCTTAAAACACTTTCAACGATATTTGGGATTGTTACTTGTGGGTATTACCATAGTTTTATTATTCTACAGATTTCTGCCTTCTTTTTTTATTCATCTCGCGCATGTTGGCTAAACATTGCATCTCTTTTCATTGTAGCAATTTGGGTAGCTGCCGTTAGCATATTAATGGCTATGGTTTTTGCTGTTATTGGATGTGTATGCCTATATAAATATCTCCGTACACTTGTATATGTATTCGTCAGTTGTTCTAAAATCTTGAAAGGATCTGCCTCCTTACTTTTATACAATATTCTATCAATTTCTATTATGGAGTTGCTTAATATTGTGATGATAATTCCCCCTGCACTTGCTCCACACTTCGACTTTGTTCGTTTTGATTTAGAACATATTTCAAAGAATACCATAGAATTTAAAGATTTTTTTTCTATGGCTCCTGCTATCTTATTCTTCTTCTGGTCACTATTCTTAGGGATTTATATACTTAGAATGTTCTGTTCTTCATTGATGGTTAGTCAAGTTAGGACCAAAAGTTCTCCCTCCAATTCATTTGCATTCCTTAACACTTTAAGATCTATTGGGTCTCTTTGTTTTGCCAGTCTTCTAATTGCTATTGTCGAAACAATGTCTTACTTAGTAAGAATCTATGAGAAGGAGAAAGAAGAGAAAAAAAGACGAGAGGGCAATAAAAGTGTAAATATGGTAATGGTTATCGTTTTCTTTATCTTGAAATTGCTCCTTGCCATTATTGCTTCGATAGTTGAAAAATTCAATAGTTTGATTATTCCATATATAGCCTGTACAAATTGCTCATTTAAGCAAGCACTTACAGAATCTTCTCAGATTTATGTACAGAATGCTGATATGATCAACTCACTTGGCTTGATTCAAATGGCTGCATATTCATTGGTTTTCCTATTTTTCTTTGTTAATGGATTCATTTGGTCACAATTGAAAGAAGCACAATTCATTGGTTCTGTGACCTCAACTTCACTGACACTACCATTTTTAATTTCTTTGATCATGTTCCTGCACATTCTAAGCTGTGTATACTCTGTCTCAGTTGCAGGACTCTATCTTTACATTATAGAACCAGATAAATTCTTTTATGGTTCTGCAGAAATGTTTAACGGCTATAGTGGGCTGAATGCTAATAATTAGATAAACTTGAAGCTGATTCAATAAATTCTTGCATCTTAATAGTTTTGAGAAACTATTATTTGGATTATTTACTTTATTTGACATTATTTTTTTAAAATTTTCATTTAATAAAGATTGGCTTATAAACCATAATAATAATTACACTAGCAGGTGAAATATCAAGTTTTATGTGAATTGTAATATTTATAACATGTGTGATTCTAGTATAATACGGAATGTGTTTTTATACAATCTTCATGTAAGGTTTATCTCTATTTTTTAATTGCTTTTTTGTAGTTTGTTTGTTCTAAACGATAAACTAATTTCAATCAATGAGTTGCTTGATTTGAGCTAGTAAATGATACTAATTCAGCAATTAAATGTGTTTATTTACTATTGTCTAAATATGAATTAAATTTGACATTTGTATCATTTATACTTCTTAATAAACTGGTAGGAATCTCTTCTTCCTCACTATCAATAATATTCCCATGTATAAAAATATCACCAGAATTGTTTTCTAATGGTGATTCAATAATTTGAGATTCTAAAGTCTGTCTGTTTTCTTTCATCTTGGTGGATTTTCTTTTTGGATTAATAACATTGCTAATAACTTCTGTTTCATCATACCTGTCAGTAATTTCTTCCTCCAACTTGATATTTTTAACTCTTTCTTTCTTAACTTTATAGGGTATTAATACCCTTCCAATGTTATATCTGTTATATCCTATAAATTTAATAAAATCATCAAAGAATTTTTTTATAAATTCAAATTCATTGTCTAAATGAAGTAAATTTTTTTGTAATAGGATTAGATAACTTGGCTTATAAAACATTTGTGAGGGATTAGAAGTATACAGCTGTTTGATAACCTTAAGTATTCTCAGCTGATCACACAAACCATTGTTGGTATGCTCAAATCTTTCACAATCATCCATAGTATTAAATGCTCTTGAGCATCTAACTTCACAGCTATATTCCAAACACTGAAATATTATTCGTATTTGAACTTCATCAAACAGATTAATCTCTAATTTTTCTAGAAAATAATACAAGCAAATAACAGCATCCTTTATAGATACCTGCTCAATTTCGGTTTTTTTAATGGTTATTGTTTTTATAATATATATAATCAACTCTTGATTCGGACAACCACCAGCCTCTAAATATCGTCTATAATATCGGATTGCCTTCATGTTTTTACCCTCCTTAATTATTTGTATAATCTCTTCGTTTATAAATGACATTCTTTTATAACAAAGAACATTTAGACATTTTTCAGATTCTAATTCTACCAAATTGATCAAATTTGTGGATTTCAGTTCCTCATAAATTCGTTCATAAACACTACTCTGATAATTAACGGGAAAGGATTTCAGAGTAATAATTGGTGTATCTTTAAAAATCACTTCGGAATCAAACTGTTTTCTTTGAACTTCGTAAAAAACCTCTGAGCCAGACTTTTGAGGGATATTAATTTCTCGATTTTCTGCAAAATATATATCCTTAAAAATATTATTATATAAAGTAGCTGTTTCATAGCAGATTAATCCATTAATCAATTTGAAAAATCCAATATCAAATAATATGTGCAAAATAATATTATTAATGGATACTATTGTAGAAACAAAATCAATAATACATCTGGTGGTTACACCAATTTTTGTATAACTTTTATATCTACTTTCCTCTATCAAATTATTTCTAAGATTACATTCATAATAGACATCTTGTAAATGCTTAGCTGCATTATCCACTGAAATTTGTGAATCTTTTCCTAGATATATTTGATTGTTTGATCTTTCAACTATTTCAATGCCGTTGGTTTTGATAAGATCAGAGAATATTGCATTTGTTAAAAAAAATAATAACTTTTTAGTTTTATATAAATCTGGGATGTTTTCTACGGTTTGTATAACAATTTGAGCAATCTTCAACGAAGTTAGGAATGTAACATCATTTCTTAGGCAATAAAGTAATTCTTTGGTCAAAAAAGACCATTTAAACAATTCGTGAGAATATTCAGGATTGTTCTCCAAAATTTCTAAAAGAGTTCTCAGTTTTTCCAACGAATTCGAAACCAGCCTATTATCTTGCAAGATAGTTTTCCGTAGATAAAACAGCTCATCAATCGTCCCAAATTCACTGTTACAGTCTCCATTATCAAGATTTTCTTCACTTTCTAATTCATTAACGGCTGTTTTCCGAATAGGCATTTTGGGGACAAAAAATATAATATCAACATAAATTTATCAGTCTTAGATATTTTCAATATTATAGGTTACTCAGCTATTATTTCCAAATCATTTAATCCTGGCCTATTTTCTCGTAAATTTGTATAAGTCAAAGTATTGTAGTTTTTTATTATATTTAAAATAAATTCAATATCTTTTAGATATAAATTACACCAACCAATATCCAGAATTCTCAATTCTGGCATTATATTTAAAACTTGGCTGATTTCTTAAATAGCTTTATCAAGTTCACATTAGAGATATCGAGCAATTCTATATTGAAATGTTTTGCTATAAATTACTTATTAAATCATGTAAATACATTTAGACCTTAAGATGATAAAGGCTATTTCATTCATAATTTTATTTTGCAAGATATCTCCCCATGAAAACATTTTTAAAAAATAGAGAAATTTTATTTACTGTAGTAAAAATTCCGGGAAAATTATTAAAGATATCTCCCATACATATTGGGATTCGAATAGTTACTTTAATATTTTTTAGTATTTTAAGCTACTTCTCTAATCGAAAGACCAATAAGATTGTTTCTCAACTTGGAGTGATTTCAAATCATTCCAATTTCAAATCAAACGGAAGTAATTCTTCACAAGATGATGGAGACTTAAACAACACTAATGCATCTCATCACCCAGAGAAGTTGGATCCTTCTTCGTTTCAAGTAGAATACATTCGATCGCCACCAAAATCAACTAAAGGTTGGCTAGTAATAACTGATATTGTCAATTCAACAGCGCTGTACTATGCAGATCCATTTACAATGAAATACCATATTGATATTCATGATTCAATTGTTAAAATTTGTGCATGGAAATTCTCTGGTCAAATAATCAATAATGAAGGTGATAGTTGGGAAATAATATTTGAAAGGTGTGAAGATGCTATAGGATTTGCAGCAGCCTTTTATGAACAAATAAGAACATCAAAGATTTTTTTTAAAGTAAGAATGGGAATTGAAAAAGGACAGTTCCATGTTAGGAAATACATAGGATTTAAAATATTTGCAAACCTGAAAATGGACTTGCATGGTGAAATGAGCCATATTTTAACAAACTCTGTTTATATTAAAAAGTCCTCGTTGAAGGATTTGATTACAAGCTGTAGGAAGCGTCTTGAATTTAAATCACCAGGTGATTACAAGAAATTTATACACAATTTGGGCGAATTAAGTATACAGAGTTGTAAATAAAGTTGTTTAATTTTAAAAGTTATAATTCCTTTTCAATCCTTTAAAATCAATCTCCTTTAACCCGTGAGTAATTAAAAATAAACGATATACAAAAGTTGATTACAGTGTAAAAATTATGACGTTGTTAATGAGTTCGTCTGGAAATAGTGTATAAAGTGATATTTGAGAATCTGTATCTATAAAAAACTGATATGATCATCGTAGATATCATATTATTCCATGAAATATGATAAACTATTTTTAATTTGAAAATTTGAGAGGATTGTGATTATAAAAACTCAAATGACTAAATTCTATAAATCATAGTAGTTTATCTGTAGAATGTAATTGTGCATATAAGCATTTATAATTTATAGCTGGAGTTTTGTAGATATTAATACTGGTGAACTTTATCATCTAATCATAAAAGTAATAAATTTATTTGTGCATAATAGGAGTTAACTATAGATACTTTATAGGTTTATAGTTAAGATATTTAGCTTTCTAATACCAGAATAACATAATTAATAGCAATTATATTAAGTGTATTTATTGAAGTTTAATATAACTAATATTAACCAATCATTTGTGGTGCATGAATTTGAAAAATCCCAACTAGTGCTTTCATTTGGATAGATTCAGAGCATCCTTGAGCTAGCCTGCATTCAATTGATGCCATAAGCTTTAAAATAGACATCTTATTCTTCAAACTAGATTTAGCTACAAAATCAGTCAGCTCACATATTAAGGCTCCACATTCTATTTCAGATATTGCTATTTTGGTCAAGCACTTATCTAATGGTTCAGAAATTAGGCAATTATATATGTCTTTCACAGTTTTATGGTCTGTAATTGCCAAAAACTCCTCAATAGTACTTTTAGAAATTATTCCATGTGATGCTTTGATTCCTTGGATATCATTCATTATCTTTCTCATATCTCCATCACTTCTGTTGTTTAATATTTCAATACTATGTTCATCGAACGAAATTCCTTCTTTTAAACAAACTTCTTTAATTCTATTTATATTATTTACTGGAGAGAATCTAAATTTGGTGCAACGCGATAGAATAGGATCGATAATTTTCTTGGCAAAATTACAAATTAAACAAAATCGAGTATTTCTAAAATCTTCCATAATTCTTCTTAATGCACCCTGAGCATCTTTGCTCATACTATCTGCTTCATCTAAAATAACTACTTTTAATTTATCAGAATATGTTGATGCAAATTGTTTAATTTGTTCTCTAACAACATTGATTCCCCTTTCATCACTTGCATTTAATTCTAAAATGTTCATCTGAGTATGATTTACTAAAAGTGCTCTTATAGAAGTGGTTTTACCAGTTCCTGGTGGTCCATAAAATAGCATATTTGGCAAATTATTCAAGTCAAACGAAAGTAAGCACTTTACAATTTCCTCATTGCCTAAAACATCATCTAGACATTTTGGACGATATTTTTCAGTAAGTGGAAGTGACATTAGAATGGGTAAAAAGTGACATCTTAAATTTGTAAGTCGAAAAGAGCACAGATAATATTAGCAATAAATTTGAAAAGATATCTTAGTCTTAGAGTAAAATTTGTATAGTCTACAAATAATAAAGATGAATGAACTATATTATATGGCTATCTAAAGTTCTATTATTTTATGATATTCAAGGAATCTTCATGTTATTAGTCTTATGTTGCAGAATTCTTTACTTTTTTAATATGCATTTTGTTTCAAGTTGCTGTATTTCGATTTATTCTAAAACATGCCTGTGACAGTATCATTGATGCAATCTAATGAAACAAGTTAGTAAATATATTCTCACATTTGTTATTTTCCATGACTAACAATAATTCAATAAGACTTACTTTACAAGAATTCATTTCAGATGATATCGATAATTTAAAAATATCAGTAAGGCAAAAAGAAGCTGTAGAAAGATTGATGAAGCTACCAGAATCAAAGTATATGGAGTTATGCCATGATATTATAAACGAAATTAGTCGAAGAAGACAGTTGAAGTTTTCAGATGACGGAATAATGTTCGAAAAACTAAAAAAACTATCCTTGGAGAAATTTAAAAACCTGGTAATCGACATTTTATTGGTATTTAACTCTAAATACACACTCCCAGAAATATCAAACACTTCAATATATTATACAAATTCTAATCCATCAAATAACGATCAGATTATAAAAAATCAAACAAATTTAGAGTATCCACATTATTTAACACAACATCCAAATCTTCTCACATTACCTACCTCATCAAACACAATTGATAATTCATTACCAATAAGTAGTACAGTTTCAAACCTTAATTCACTATCAAAAAATGAATCGTTTCAATCTAAAATATCTAACTGTACCTTTATTAACAAAATGAAGGAATTTGTTAAATATGTTGAAGCGAATGAAACTGTAGACAAAACGATTACAAATCTTATTAAGAAGAGCATAGAAATAGAACTTAGGGAAGGAGCAGATATGCTATTCTACTGTCTAACATATCCAAACGTCTTTTTAGAACGCTGTGAACAATCAAAAATTCCGACAGAATTATTTCAGTTTTATAAAACTAATATTTACAATCTATTAAACCAGAAGATGAACCGAAGAATAAAAGGTCAATTGTTGAAGGAAGAAGTCATAAATGTATTCAGATTAGCAATTGGGGAAATATATTTACCTGCAAAGAATGTAATGTTGTTTGTAGAAGAGATAGATGGAATAACAGAAATATTGAAGGAGATTAGACTGAAGCTGAACAATAATGACATTAAAAATAATGAGAAATTAATACGAAAGAGAGGTAGTGAGTCAATGTCCGAAAAGAATGAAGAGCTCCAATATAATGATCATGAAATAAATTCAATAGGAGAGGAGCCAAACAAGAATAATTCCAAAGTATCTGCGGACTTGGAACAAATATACGCAAAAATAATACCAATTGTTGATAAAATCCTCAAAAAATGTGATGAATATGATCATATTTCAGAAGAACATGTCAATACATTGAAAATTCATAGATTTTTAATTGATGGATTGTGTAGTATGCCAACCATTAGTGAATCGTATCAACTAATTGTGGATGTTGCAGTTGATTTACAAAATATTGCGTATGATACTCGATTATGAGAAAATAAATATGATTATGCTTGATATTTTTCAATGAAGTGTAGTAGTATAAAGAAGTTTAAAACATTTATATCCTAAATGGATTTGATCACAATAGCTTTTTGAAATTGATAATTTGCTATTTTTATAAAATTCTTTATTGAAAAAACAAATAGTTCCAAGAATGTAAATTCACTTTTCCTAGTAAATCTATCTCTACGACGTCTTCTATTATGAGGATTTCAAGTAAAATAAATTTAAATATTTAATTATTTTTATCATCTTGAAGATGATTATTATAACTCTAATTAGGCAAATCAAGCAATTACTCAGCAATGAAATTATTTATGATTTGTCTTCCATTTCCAATCTATAGATTTGGCTATCAGACTAATTTTTAATAAGTTATTTCATCCAAAACAACATAATTGTTAGAGCTTTTTTGAAAATTCAACAATATAACTGCCACCAATCAAGATAAATCACTCTGATAAAGATGATAGTTAAGTAAAAGTTATCTTTAAATACTAGTAAAAAAATATAGTTCATTTAATATATACATGAACAGATTTTCTTTGAAACAATTGAATTTTCTATTTAATCTACGTGAATAAAATTTTATTTGTATAAACAAACAAAATATTTGAATATATATTATTTAACTCAGTCATGTTTGTTTTGTTGTTTTGAAATGTTATTGTTTCGTTTGATAATTTTTCAAGCTTTTAATCAAATATTTTTCAAAAAAATAACCCGCAATCAAAATGACAGAAAAAGAAAATTTAGAAAAAACTAGCTATATACCAGCAGAGCATATTAATCCCAGGAGATTGACACAGGCGGAAGTATGCGACTTTTCAGAGAAATCTGTACAATCATATACTAGTCATGATAAATTAGAAAGTAATCACAGATTACACTTTGATGAAGATAATAAACAAAAAAAAATTGAAGAAGTAAGTAATGATCATATGAGTAAGGTAGAGGCAAATGAAAGAGTATTTAGTAATAGTTGTGAGCAAATGAAAGGTTCGGTTACTGAAGAAAGGCTCAATACCTATCCAAAAGACCAATCAGATATTGAGGGAGAGAAATATATTAATAATAGCCTCGAAGATGCTCAACAACAAATTAATCAAAATATGAGTAATCTCAGTAAAAATATGGAGGTTATAGGAAAAACCTTTCAAACTAAGCAAAGTTGTACCATCGAAAAAATAGCTAATTCTGACAAACAAACTCTTGTTGAATCTCAGCTATCTAACAAGCACTCCCATAATAATAAAGATAATATTTCTGAAGTGAATAGCATACATTGCGACTTTAATAATGCATCAAAACCAAGAACATCTTCCTTCGAAAAAAATGCATTTGCAACAGTAAATCCTTTTTATCTTGAAGAGGGAAATAATGTAAATTATTCTTCAGAAATTTCAGCATATGAAATTGATGTGAGATATGATAGTATTCAAGGCTACAATAACCTACCAAATGCATTTTCAAATCAAAATCATTCACAATATCCAATAGCAGATGGGTATGGAGGTATGGATCCTCAATATCATGAAGCTCAATTGCAACAAATATCCTACGATCAGGATCAATCTTACCTATATGGAAATGTACAGCAACCAAAAGTGCCAAGAGAGATGAAACGTAAAGCAAAGCAGAGGACCTGTTCAAATTGCTCAACAACAAGTACGCCTTCATGGAGAAGAGGAACAAATGGGAAAGTTTTGCTTTGTAATGCCTGTGGATTGTATTTAAAATTACATGGCAGATCTAGACCTTTTTCAATTACATCCGAAGGGAAAACTAAGGCTTTGAAAGGGACTTTTGACAAGTCAACATGTATTGTCTGTAACACTGTCACTCCTGTTAATGAATTAAGCAACGCACCAAGTGGATCAACTTGTATTAGCTGTATGAACTACTATTCGAATGAAGTTGTTGGATCCGATTCAAGATTTGCTTATTCTTCTCAGGAATATTCTCAATCTGAATATTCACATCCTGATCAATATTATTCACACCCAGATTACTATAGCCAATATGGATATTCACAAGATGAACAGTACTCTCCATATTACTCCTCTCAATCTGTTCAAAATGGTGCAAACTACAGTTATTATCCATATGAAAATTCATATGAGATACAATCTATGAATTCCAATGGTGGTATGCCAAGTCAATACTATGGCTATCCTCCCGGATCCTATGTCCAAAATGACGAGTATTACAATTATTACAACCAGCATGGTTTAGAATACAATTCACAGCATCCCCTTGAAAACAACAATTCTCCTCAAATGCAAGGACAAGATATTGAAGAAATTAAAAAAATGGAAAAACGTTCTGAACGTGAACTTTAATTATTTTAATAAATAAGATGCCTTAATAATTCTTTAAATAGAATAGACCATCTTACTATTATAACGATTCACTTCTTATACGGATTGAAATTATCGTTTTCACCCTTTAAAACCAAATAACCCTTTAAACTTTTAAAATTTTTTGGCCCAAATGGCTCAAAAACCACTAAAAAAAGTAAAAGTTCTTGAAAAAGCAACCAAATATAAAAAGATTTTGGCAAAAAAGAAAGATAACCGTTCAATGTTAACTAAGCAAATAAATAAAGCCATAATAGAAAAGTTTACAAAGGATCATTTATAATAGTTGAACCACTATTGATAATTTAAATAAATCAACGTTTTATGATTTACTACTATATGTCTTTGAAACAGCTATTTGTAACGAAAATGTGGTCAAGAGATATTTTTTATTATATATGTGAATATTATATAAAATATTTATTTCTCAAACAAATGTTTAAAATTATTGATTACAATTATACAATAATATTCAAAACTATAAATTATATCTACAGCAGCTAGTATCCATTGAGATTTTTGAAAAGTTTATGTACAACAATTATTAGGAAAAAATTTTAGTCATAAAATATGCATTAATTCGATAATAGTTGTTAACTTCTATCATCGGGTAGGTTTAACTGAGACTTAATTTAGACGAAATTGATTATTAATACTAACCAAACATACAGACCTATGGGAAATAGATAGCATAAGTGTTTATGTAAAATATGATGATATATCCTTGTCCTCCAAAAGATGCAGCAACTATTATTGATTATTGTGGATATTACTACAGTTATGTAACTTGGAACTAAAAAGCAACAATTAATTGTTAATTTGAAACATATTGATATCTCTTGTACTTTGCTTATGAACTTTTCGATTAATTAAAATATCTATTCCATTTTAAGCAGATATACAGTTATTATGAATTACATTTTTAACTAAATTCTTTCAATAAAATTTATTTTTGAAAATCCTTCAATGAACATCAAAATTCCTTCTATTTGGTTTTACCAAGTCTCGAAGGAATAACTAACACAGATGGAAGTGTTTTTAGATGTCCAAATAGTCTCTTTTCAATCTTTTTTGCAGCAAAATCGCAGATAAATATCATGGCTATTTCCTTCTTATCCACTAAAGAATTAAATAATTCTTCGATAACATCTGGTTCAGTTGTATTATCAATTTCTATAATATTTGATTGCTCTATATTGGATACTCCAGCGATTTTAAACCCTATTAATGTCTGGCCATCTCCCAAAACAGCAATTGTAGAATAATTACCACTCATTTGTTTAGTAAAGCCTTAAACTTAATTGCAAATTGTTTCAAAAATATAAATACGACTTTGTTATTCGTAAATGGAAAATTTTTCTTTTATAGAGGACTATATATTTCCAATAGATGTTTTTTCAATTAAGATAATGGAATTTCTTAGATCGACCAAAATCCATTCATCTACTAACAATTGTAAATTTATTAGAACCAAAATATCTAAGTGGTTATAAATATTAACTGAATATCTACCCTAATATGATTCATATTATTATATTCTCAAAATTTTCCTTTAAGGTTTGTAGGATGAAGTTTATGGTATCAACTTTTATATAATTAGCTGTATTTATTGGATTTGAGAAAACACAATTTAAAACATTGATCTATATATTACTGAAACATCATCGTTGTTAATTATAAACGCCACAAGATCTCAAAAAAGCCATTTATAATTTAGTTAAATCAATCTCATCTCAATAGGGATATTTTTGACAAAAGAGGCTATTTGTATGATCAAAAATCATTATATGATTAATAAGTAAATTGTTAAATCTTTAGCAATCATCTAAATTAGTTCGTAAAGTAAACATATGATTTGTATTGAATAATCAGATGAAGATTTTATTAACTCCTTAATGATTATATTAAAAAAGCTTTAGTTCAAGTAATGGTTATAAGATTCATAGTCTCAAATCGCTGAATTATCTTTATTCTATAAATTTAACTTATAGTAGTATTAAAAAATTTATATGAATAAATTGTATACCTCCTATTTTATAATAACTAATATCCCTTTCCATTCCCCTTTATGAGCAATGAAAATAGAACAGCTTATGTGGATTTTAAAGCTAAATATTTAGGAGTTGATACATCTATTCGAATGTTTGAAACAGAGCATCATCTCTTTATTTACGTAAATCAATTTCCAGAAGATATGCATTTGTACAATGATTACTTAAAAGATAGACTAAAAGGATCTGTTAAGAATAAAGAATTATCCGTAATATGCAATTTAGTTAGTTACGATTCGCTAAATGAAGTTGCTGAGAATTTAATCGCAATTATTGGGCAAGGATAATAAAAATTTTCATAAATATCAATCTTATTTTAATTAGAGCTTCTATCATTGAAGCCAATAATTTATTAGAAATCGATATTTATGAAATCATTTATTTGATTGAAATTTTTTAAAAAGTTTCCCGCCCCTTATTTTAATGGTAAGAAAAGCTACCAAAAAGTCAAAGGCTACAAGAACAGTTTCAAAATTCAACAAAAAGTTTATTCAACACAAAGGAAATCGACCACTCGACCAGATCAAAACTTCAAACTATACGAAGGAAGATTTAGAAGAAATGGTTGCTGGAGGAAGTTTTAATTGTACTAAATGTGATGTGTTTTTTCGAGACAAAGACACACTATCTAAACATTATAAAACAAAATCCCACAAAAAAAGATTGAAAGAGTTTGAACAAAAGTGTCATACTACTAAAGATGCAGAGATGGCCGCTGGATTATACTAATGAATATCACTTTTGGGTTAAAATGTTTATAGATATAGATTATGAATTTATTCTTAAGTGATCCCAAAAACAAAATCCTTGTTGATTTTTTAAAGCTCTCGCGCTCTATATGTTTCTTCATTCATGGTAATTCAAAATTCTCATTTTTTAAAAATAAACATGATCAATATTTCGACTAAAGTTTTAAATGTGGATGCATTTGTTGACATTATATCCGGCTGGTTTATTGATTTTCGCCTTTTTTCTATAAAAATTATCAGTCTTTGTAATACATTCTAATAAATAATTCTTTCATATTATTGATAGAGTATTTCCAATGAAGAGAAGCATAGGCACTAATCCAGTACAAATGAGTGTAGTTATATTTTGGATTCTCAAGTTAATACTTGTGAGATAAGAAGTATAACAAACCAATACATAAGGTTACCATAGCTAATTAATGAAAGTTTGGATGATGAAGTTAGAGATTAGTAATTTTCAAAATTAGTCTGAAACAATCAGCTTACAAAACTTTAAGAAGTACATATATAAGGAAAATAAATTATTGAAACAACTAAAAAGGTTCTGTAGAATATACAATAAATAACATAAGTCAAAAGAAATAAAATCACAATAGTTTATTTACTTGTACATCAAAATTTATAAATAATCATTAAAAATATCTTATACCTAACAAAAAAATAATATTTGTTAATATTTTATAAGTTACTTAGTGAGCATCAGCATTCATACATCCAAATAATTAAATGTCTGCTTTAAATGAAACGATGATAGTTACAATAATGTATCAAAACAATAATTATAAATCCAATTATCATGATTCATCTCTCATCAAATATTTATATTTCTAATTTTTGAATAATGAAAGATATAAACTCTTAAAAAAGTGTTGGAAAATATGAATTATTAAATATTTAATGGGTTTCTTAATTGTAACATTATACAAATATAATTTACATTAATCCGCACATATTTTAACAAGTAAACATGCCAAATCTTAAATGATATCAGATTTATTTTATATTTATTAACTTCTCAAATTCTTCTTCATATTTTATATTTATTTCAATTTTTTCATTGGTCATTTTTTTAATTTGTATAATTTTTTGATCAATTTGCTCAATCTTCAGATCTTTTTCCAATAATTTTTTTTCAACATTCTTAATTCTCCTTTCTTTAATATCCGCAATATTTGATTCAAAAATTTCCTTTATGTACTCTCTGTCTTTTATATCTTTATAGCATATTCGATTCTCTTTTATATCTTTATCTAACTTATTTAGTAAATATTCCAAATTATAGGAGATAATAGCCTCTTTAAAAATTTCAGAGAAAGCAGAAGCTGGACCAGATCCTACAGCCGAAGAATTCATATTATTTGAAATAGACTTTTTAGGATTTTCTTTCTCAAGTTCACTAAGTGTATTAGAGCAAACCAAATCTTTATTCTCTTCGAAATCGTAATCTGGTATCTCGTCTGGATTTTGGTTTATCTTTTTATTGCTATTGTATCTATTATTTTTCTCTTCAACCAGATCTATCCCATGAAATATTTCATAAACTGCTCTTTTAAATACCTCTTTTAATTTTGTAATTCTTACACCATCCTGTTTCATAAAAGGGTGATTAAGTAAGGTAAAAACTACAAATTGAATCGAAATATCAAAAAATTGATTGAGTGTGAATAATTCATTTATTAAGGAATGCCATTATTTAAAATATATTTTTCAAATCATACATTAATTATATTCTTCTAAAAGTAGAGAATAGCCCTTGGTAAATTTATTTACTAACCCCCTTTTATGGGCTTAGTAAATAAATTCTTTACAGGTGTTTCTGGAATATACAATTCTGTCAATCCGCTGACATTTAGCGGGGTAAATGATGTAATAGTAGTTCGTACATCCATAAATGAATTTAAGTGTTCACCTTTTCAGTTACGATTTAGTAAGTTACAATTCTTTAGGTCTCATACTGTGCATTTATACATAAATGGGCAATTAAGCGATATAAATATGACATTAACCAGTGAAGGAGATCTATGCTTTGAAAACAACTTTTTAGCCAATGTTAACGAGAGAACTGAAAGAAGTGGGCCTCAAATATTAAATATCATTGGAAATGAGGATGATGAAATAGTAGAACAAATATTACAGAACAACATCTTTGCTGAAAAAGCCACTGAAGAAAGCAATGAAGCTCATAATCCAATCAATCAAAATGTAATGAAGATTGAAAACCCAAATTTAAAGACTGAAAACCATGGAGATTCTAGTTCTAACGATTTATTACATAATATTTATGCAGGAAATATTCACTCTACAACAACCAATACCTGTAACATCAATACTATATCTACAATCAACAATTTATATGGTGCTAGATTTTGTAACCTTAAAAAAAGACTTTTTAAGCTTCGTCCTTATTCAGCATATGCTGAATTAGCTAAAATTCACGATAAATTTGTTTATCTATTAGAAAGTACAGAGCATTATGAATATCTAATTTCCCGTAGCAATGATTTACTAAAAGTTCTAGAATTATTAATTCTTGATAATCCAAAAGCAACAGTCTCATTTAGTAAATGCATGAATATAAAAATCGAACAAATTGGAATCTTTATGAATGAAAATGTTTTTGATCAGATATTTGATGATTATCTTACTAAGGATATTGAAGATATAGAAAATATAGTGGTTAAGTTAGCCTATATTAGATATAAAACTCCAAAAGAGATGGGTACTTTTATCAATAGCAATGATTTTATCTTCTTTTACCTTTCCTTTTCTACTTTTACTAAAATCTTCTTTCAATTGAAGCAGAGTTCTAAAAAATACCATACCTTAATCACAATTTTAGAGCAACTTCACAACAAATGCCTAGGCTGGAATATTTTTGGAACTAAAAAGGCTCTAAAGAAAGAAGTCGGTTTTAGTCTTATTCTAAATTCTGAAGAACTGAAATCCTTAAATTTAAAAAATGGAAAGAATGAAGTCATTTTTAAAATCAATGGTATGGATAAAAAATTGGTTGGAAATCTATATCTTTGGGAAATCACAGATAAAATTATAATAAGTGATATTGATGGCACCATCACAAAGAGTGATCTGTGGGGTCAGATTAGTGGATTTATTGGGACTGATTGGTCTCATACTGGTGTAGCAAGCCTCTATAGCCGAATTGTGAAGAATGGCTATAAGATTATTTATTTATCGAGTCGACCCCTTGGACAATCTAACAGCACGAAAACCTATCTAAGAAACGTTATTCAAGACAATTCTACTCTACCAGATGGTCCAGTTTTATTAAACCCAGATGGTTTAATGGGAGCACTTTATAGAGAAGTAATAGCTAAAAACCCAGAAGAATTTAAAATAGGCTGCTTGAAGAAAATTCAACAGCTGTTTTTAGAAGAAAATGAAATAATATGGCTAAAATCGAAGGAAAGCAAACATGATAAATTAATATTTAGAGATGATCTTTTGGAAAACAAGGATGACTGCTATAAAGGGTATTCTTCACCATCTATTTCAGAATATAGCACATCATCCTCCACTACTCTTACCAGTTCGTTATCATCCTCCAACTGTTTCGTGGCAGGATTTGGAAATAAGATTACTGATGTTGTAACCTATAAGGCCATTAATATTCCCAAAAATAGAATTTACACCATAAATCCAAAGGGGCAACTACAAGCAGAATATTCTCAAAGCTTAGTAGGCACATATCACACGATAAATGAATTTATAGACACAATATTTCCTCCACTCAAAAATCAAAATAACCAAGAGAATTCGAAGTATAATGATTTTCAATGGTGGTGGGGTTAAAAGTCCTTATATAAAAAATACTTGGTAATATATTTTTATATAAAATATGTTTTTTAGTTTATAGAAAACACTTTTACAACTGTTTATTCTTAACCTGTCAATTATTTCTTTATTGTGGTCTTTATTTGTATATTTATAATTTGTTTCTTTGTGTTTTCATTTTGAAACTTTAATGGTAAAAAAGTGTTTTTTGATTTCAAATCTATGAATTTTCAATATTTTTTAACAATTTCATGTATTTTCGCTGAGACCATTAATCTGACCATTCTACTAGAGACAAACCAAGAGAATCCGACTTATTCCGTACCTATTCTAAAAATATTAATCGAAAATGCTCTAAACTCATATAATCAATATTTTAAAGAGTTGGATATCGAGTTTAAACTGGAAAATTTGCTCTTTTATGATGAATATTCTAAATTGAAACAATTCAACAAATTTGCATCAGTTTCTGGAGATACAGATCTTTTAAGGAGAGTTGAATCATTAAAAAGAATAGATAAAAACATAATTATTCTATACTCTGCAATTGAAGATGAGGGCTCTACGGGTGATACACGTCTTTTAAAAAGTTCTCAAATAGACAATAATTTTTACGATATTGATTCCAGGAAGCAAGACTCATTTAATCACTATTACGGTCATAATTTCGCGTACACTGATATTGATAACTCTTCTGAACTCAGAAACAGTGATATATCCTCTCATTCAAATAAAGATTTTGGACGGAGTCACAGAAAAATCAATATCATTAATCCCTGTAAAACAAGGTATTTTGAAAATATTTTTAAAGATAATCTGTTTTACACCACTGTCACGTCTATAAACGATTGGATAAGTCAATTGGTTGGAGTGAAACTTCCTGATGTGGTTTTAGATGACTTTAAACCAAAGATTAAAGAAAAAATCGAAGGATCACATATCAAAGACGATATTTTCAAATGTAAAGTAGCCTACAATTTGACTACTACATCACTAAAGAATCAAAGCGATAAACCAGAAAAAGATACCAATTATAATATGAATACAAGAAAAAGTAAATATAATGAGAATAATAACAATTTTATAGATAATGAAGGAAATTCAAAGGTTGATAAGGAAGATGTATCAAGAATGAAACATTACTCTGATTTAACTCCAAAAAAATTATCAAGTTCTATTGAAATAGATAAACCCATCTTATTTGATCAAAGTACACGAGAATACAGCATTAAAAGTGACTATGATACATTATTTTCAGATAAGAAAACATATCCCAAATTCCAATTTCCTTAATGGAAATAAATTATATTGAGTTTATATCATAGATAACATATATTCATAAATAAATATGATCATTAATGTTGTCCATCATTATTTTGAAGTATCATTTGAGGAAAGAAGTACTTATTGAATTCTGTTTATTGTATACAACAAATATCCGAACAGAATATTGCTTAAAAACGAATATTCAATAAAAACTTTTCCTCTCAGCAATAAACTAATTTTATCATCTTGAAAAACAACAAAAAAAATATGAAAACTTTATGGCTAGGTTTTTGTAACTGCAAATTTCAAACAATTTTTTAGATTAATTTATTCTTTATAGCTCTTAATAAAGCACTTAGATTGGACGATCTCATTAACCATTGGGTCACTTATCGACATTTTAGTTTCTAGACCGTCATCGCCACGCGAAACCATATTAAATTTAGCATAGGAATCAACAGAAGCCCCAAGAGATTTGAGGACTGCATTTCCAAAGGCTGCCAATAACCTGCTGTATTGTGTTTCTTGGAATATAGCAAATCTCTTTGCACACTGAATATTAGATCTATAATCAATTAAGGGAATATCTACATCAATACTCTCAAAAATATTAAAATAGTTATTTGGAGGACAGGGTACAAGGAGGATGTAATTTGAAACAGGGTCTGAAGTGTTTATTTTGTTTAACAAGTCTAGAATTTTTGTGACTTTTCCTTCGCATGTTCCTTGGTTTATTTCTTGCAATAATGGGTGATTAGGAGAAGAATTAAGATTAATTTTAAAATCAAAGTTGTTCTTTTGGAACATTTGAGATGCTTTCAATTTATCCTCCACTTCTGCTACAATTTTCTGTAAATCCAAGCCTAAACTCTCATGTGTCTTTTGATACGTATCTGCATACTCTCTTGGTGCAATAACATTAATATTAAATACGGTTCCCGACTTTTGGATAGCTTCACAGGTTATTTTATTCAAATTTATCAAAAAGTTAAGTCCAATTGCATTATAAATAAACATGCTTCCAAATATATTTTTGAATATAAGTCACAGATGAAACATGTTTTACATTACGTTTCATTAATCAATACCAACACGTGAAAAAATATTATGATACATAGCCAGTCAATAGGAATTCAAACACATTTTACAAAAAATTTTACAATATTATAAGTGGCAGTTTTTCACTATAGTACTTTATTGTTATTTCACCTATAAAAGTTTTACTCAATTTTCAAAGAAAATTATTCGTTACTTTTTCATAAAAATTTTCAAAGGAATTTGGCTTCTTTCAAACCCTCAATGCCAGAAGAGGATAAGAAACAGGATATTAAGCATGCAAATACATCAGGTGAATATAAAAAGAAAGAAGCTAACAATGAAGAGAAAATAGGGTCCAGTGATGAAAGTATATCAGAGAGTCAACAGAAGAAAGAATTGGAAATAAATAATAGTCCTGAACCAGAGAAGAAGAATTTCAAGGAAGATTTAACCTTAGAATCAGCAAATAGTTCATTACTAGAAAATAAATCTACTACGGTAAATACCCAAAATTTTGAGGATATTGGCAAAAAACAGAGTCCTTTTCTAACGAAGTCAAATAGTAGTGTGAGCCCATTTTTAAAGAAATTAAGTATCCATAATGAAGATTTGTTTTTAACTAATACCAATAGCACCTCTTCAGACATAGAAATGTCAATGGAAAATGAAATTTCTTATAAAAAACAGCAAGAACAGATTGATTCAGCAACAAAGGATATCTCGGTGTTTAATAGAATGTGTAAATTGTACTTTTTATTACCAAAAACTGGAAAACTGGAAACAAGGGGAGAAGGAAAATTGATTATTTTGAAAGATAAAGAAGGTGTATATAGAATTTTGATGGTGCGAAATAAGCTTATGTTAAAAGGCTGCTTCCATTTTATTGCACCAGCTTCAAATCTTATCAAAGCCACTGCAGTAAAGAACAGTTGGGTTTGGGTGGCTATTGATGACAAATCTGATGCAGAAGAAAACTATAAAAACACTACCTATTTTGTGACTTTCGGTTCTGAAGACTATGCTGATGAATTTGAAAAAGTTTATAAGGAAGGACAAGAGGTTAATAGAGGAATATTTAAGAAACTAAGAGAAGAACAATAAATTCTTGAATATTAAAATAAGACTGTTTTGTTTGTTTAGAATTAAATAAGCAATTTCAGTTTGTTAGAAAATATTATTTATTGTATAAACTATTCTAAACAAATGCTTGCGTATTTTGTATATCTCAAACTTGTTTCATAACTCAAGTTTCAAATCATAGATTTATTTTTTCCTTCAAAAAATAACATGAATAAATTAGTCGAGTTAGATAAACTAATAAAGGAAATTAAAGAGGAAATTTCCAACCCTAACACTCCGAAGGACATAACAACAGTCTTTAATTCAAATGGGAAGGAGCAATATTCTGATGACTCGAATCCTTCAATACCTGTAGAAACTAATAATTCAGATAGGAATAATATATACCATTTACTAAACAAGCAGTTTTATAAAGATTTGGAGGATTATCAAAAACTAAAATTAAAAGCAACTGGGCAGTATGTTAGATTTTTACAAGTAATTAAGCAAATAAAGAACGATGATAATAGTACTCCAACCATACAAGATAAAAACTTAAAGAATGATAATTTAAAAAATAATATTATTGAGAAAGATATAGAAATATCCAAAGATAAAAAAAACAGTAATCTGTATTATGAGCAACAAAAAAATATGTCAAAATGTCAAGATTCTAACATTTGTAATGATATTGTAAAAAGCAATATAGATACTCCAAATGTAGAAGAAGAATATTTCTACAAAATACTGCGTAACTCTAGGGATGCATTGATTTTTATTAAGTCAGAGATGGTTGAGATATCTACAAAAATAGTAAAAGTCAAAAAGTTTAATTTTGATTGTCAACAAAAGTATAAATCACAAGCTGAAGAAAATTTAAAATATAAAGAAAAATGCTACAAGCTAGAAAAGGAGTGTAGTAAGTACAGAGAAGATTGTGGTAATTTTGAAAAACTCGTTGATGTTAAAACTAATGAAATTCATGAGCTAAATTTAAAGTTATTAGAAAATAAGCATACATTTGATGATTTACATGATTGTCAGAATATGAAAACAGATGAGCTAACAAGGTTAACTGAACAATTTAAAAAAGATAAAGTACAACTAAGTGAGAAGAATAAACATATGATAGATCAAATTGATGTGATAAATCAGAAAATTAATGATCACCAAGCAAATGAAGATAGGTTAATGAAACAAATTCGGGAATTAACAGAGAATGAAAACAGCTTAAAGCAACAAATTTCTGATTTAGATTATAATGAAAACTCGTTAAAAGAACAATTATCAGATTCTAAAATAAAGGAAAAAGAATTGCATTTGAAAATTGTAAACTTAGAATCTCAAGAAAATAATTTGAAAAATCAAGATATACAGTTGAAATCAAATAAGAAAAAAATAGACGGAGAAATAGATGAAAGCATGGAAATACGAACTTTAGAATTGGGCAATGATATCTCTAGGAATCAAAAATCGGATTCTAATATGGATTCACAACAGAACGATAAAGAAGATAATAAACACGAAGAAATAGAGAACAATCATAGTATGAAAGAGATATGCAATAGTGTGGAATCAATAACAGAATACGAAAGACTAAATGCGAGATTTGAAAGATTAGTACAAGAAAATAAAAGATTACTAAGCAAATTAAATGATACTAAAGCTATGGGAATAATAAAGAGTTTCATGTCACAGAGTGGTTTAATTGAAGAACAAACCGAGTTACTGAAAAAATTGAGCATTACAGTTGATAGTATTAAAAAACAACTAAATGACCAAAATAGCGATAGCAATCAAAGCCCCAGAGGAATAAGTAATGGTGAAAGTTATTCAGTAGATTTAAGTTGTCAAAGAGATAAAGATTGGTACAAATCCCAGGAATTAACTCCGAATATCAACGAATCAGATGCAGACCATTATAGGATGAGAAATCGTTCTTGTGATATGAAAACAGTAGATATACCATCTATCGTTGATTCTAATTCAAGAAACTGTAATTATAATGCTTCAAACTTTGAGTTAAAACCATCGGTGATAGATAGTGCTGATTCTACAGTATCGGAAGAAATTAAAAAGTCAAAGCAAAAATTGCAGCTAAATGATTTTGCATCTCTTCTCATGGAAATTTCTAAGGACATGCTAGAAAATATTCAAAGATTTAAGGAAAATATATCAGTAGTTCATAGGAAAAATAATTTTTTAAATGGTACCTTTAAGTGTGATGAATTAAGGCAAATTACCAGAAGCAGTAAATTTTCATCTGAACAAGAGACTAATACCAAGAAATTTGAAGATAAAAACAAGAAGCTTGAATCTAAAATAAATAAAAAAAGAGAAAAAATCACTAAAAACCAAAACAAAATTAATAATAATACTGAAAATATTACTAAGTTAGAAAGCAAAATAGAAAATATGACCACCAATAAATCATCAATTGTAGAGGATAATGGATGTTCAAATAGTAATGACTCTAACCTGGACAAGCATGTTGAAGAAGCAATGTCTATAGATAATATTCGTAGAAAGATTGATCTGTTTAAATCCAAAAACAAAAACTACAATAATTTAATATCAAAATATTTATCAAAAATCGACAAATATGAATCCAAGATCAATAATTTGAGAGTAAATACCAATGAAAATCAGAATAAGATATCGCAAAATCAGTCAAGATGTTCAATTTCTGATAATGAAATCTTTGATGATAGTAAGCAACTTGAAGTATTGAAACAATCGATTGCCGATTTATTGCAATATTTACCATCTGATATAGAGCCTTATTGTTCAGCACATCAAATGAGTAGAATAATTAAGAATCAAAATGAAAGTGAAAATATACAAACAGAGAATTCTATAGTATTACAAAATATTTACAAAATAAAAGAACATTTGAAATGTATTCCTTCGCAACACGAATATCAAAAATACACAACTACTATTCAACACATTATGAATGTAGTAAATGAAGGTAATTTAAGCTGTGATATACGCTTTTTAAATATGCTTGAGAAAACAATTAAGAAAATGGAAATATACGATGATCCAGTAATTTGTAAAATTACTGTACAATTTGCGCTTTGTAAAAAATACGTAGAAGATGTAATAAAAACGAAAAAAGCATTACAAGAATGGGCAAAGGTGGATATATAAATCAGATAAATTTCTTAATAAATTTGGCTTACTTTACTGCACTCATAATCTAAAGGATAATAGTTTAGTTGATAAGAATTTGAATAATTTTGTAAGGATATTGAAAAGTAAGTATAAAAATCCTTACTACTACAAAAATTTTTTTGTTTATTGATTGAATATGTATAGCATATGCATCTATGAATATGAACTTAACTTATAAAATATCAAAAATATTAATAGTGTTTAAAATTCATTTTTTAGAAAAAATTTTCTATCCCATAAATGATATTTGCCGATAAAAATAAAAAGATTCTAAGTGATAAAGATAAAATAACGATTATTCGGCAAAACTCTACTGTTGAATACTCTAGAGGCTCCTCAGATGATTTAAATATATCTACAGTATATGGTAAAGTTGTTACCAATCATAAATATGGGAGGTGTAAAAAAATCAATGGTGAAATATTCGAAATTATAGATGGTAAGATTTTTAAAAATAGTAATCACATTGGGGATATTAAAGTAGACCATTTTATTGATTTTCATTTAATCAAAAAATGCAATACTGAACAAAATGAACGTGAAATAATAACTAAAAGTGGGTCTGAAAATTGTAATGCGGATCAAAAACTACTACTAAACAATAATAACGACTCTATTAATGACTATTTACTGTTTTTTACTTCTATAGTTAATAGAAAAAATATAAAATGTATGGATATGGATGGAAATGTAGTAATTGAAAATATAGATTCGTTTAAGTTTGTAGAAGAATGCTTATATTATAAAACTAAGCAACAAATTTTGAAAACAAATTTAAGAACTTTCAAAACTGCAGTTGTTTGCGAAGTAAATTCAACAAGATTACTCAATGAAAAGATATATGTAGATTCTGGAAATAAGATTCACTTCTATGATAGTGATAGAATAATTGACTGGCATGATTCCACAATTTTCTTCTCTGAAATTTATTCAAATTATGTTTTTTCTTCTTCTATTAAAAAAGTTACAAGATCTAGCTTGGATAGAGATAACAATCAGGTATTATTTTATTTTAATGGAAAATTTGTAGATATGTTAATTGAAAACGATAAGCTATATTTTCTGAGTAATGTTGAGTTTATAGTGTTTGATTTAATTTCTGAGAATATAATATATAGAGATTATTTATTAGGTGAAATTCAATATCAGCCAATTAATTTGATGGAAGATATAGAAGATGAAAATGATATATTAAATTTAAAGAGAAAAAGCAAGGTTGAAATACTGAATTCAATGCCCACACTAATTAATTACTCATCAGAAACAAAATTTACAGGAGACGATTCGAAAAGTATTGATAACAAAGATAAATCAAATAGAATTGATTCTCAATATCATAATATGAAAATCCAAGAGACAAAAAATAATAGTAGCCTAACACATGTTGAATCTATTGAAAAGATTCATAAGACCAATTCTATAGATGATATTCCTCAAGCTAGTTCAATTTTACAAACATCTGAAAATTCGTTAGAGCATTTTTCTTCCAACAACTCATATGTAATTGCACTTCTTGATGATATGCTGTTTATTATTGATTCATACTCTACAGAAATTGTTTCCAAGTTTGATTTGCCCAATATGACTAATTATATTTCAGGAGATATGTTGTTTTCTATAAATAATAGAAAAAAGAATGTTACAATAGAAAGCTATAAAATTCATTTAGAGAAATTAAAACTAATTCGATCAGATTTTATTGATCGAAAATATTTAGGAAACTCAGGATTAAAAAAAATTTATCTTGTCAAGAATCAACTTTATTTGCATATTCGGAATGATATAAAAACACCAATGGGTTCAGGATTACTTATTACAAAATTTCATAAGGAAACAGATTTTGAAAGTGTATCAGCATTCTATAATATTTATGCTATTGACGGTTGTGGAGTCATCGATATAGTTAAAAACAAATTTATTTCCATTCTAGTAAATATTAAGAAAATCACAGTAACTGATCAAGTAGCCTTTTTATTAACAACTAATGGTGAGTTAAATATTCAGATGATCTCTCAATCTTCTCCTGGATCTATCTTGGGAACATTGTCCAATATTACTGATTTCTATATCGAAAACCATATTCTTTTTGTTTTATCTGTTGCTAGTGATCAAAAAGTAATTTGCAGATACGATTTTACAAATGTGTTAAATTTCGATTTAAAGGAGCTGGGATTAAGCATAACGGATCAGAATGCGGAGAAATTAATCTGTGGACGATTTTATGGAAATATGCTTGGATTGCTTGAATATGAATAAATTAAAATTCACAGAGATTCAACTTGATATAACCCATGTAGTATTTAAAGTCATCATTTTTTCTAATCGATATATCATTATTTTTATAATAATGGATATAACTTTGTCTTCTCAAGCTGAATTTTATTGATTCAAAAAGTGATTAACTCCAATTTGTTAGAAAAGCTTAATAAGAAGACATTACAATTATTATGGAAAAATTATGTGTTTATTTGTTTAATCAAGAATAATATTTGATTATAAATATTATATACAGGACACGATGTCCCCAATAAAATTCATAAAACATCAACATAATTTTAAAAATAATAATAGAAGTAAAAAGCCTGTATCTTTATAGATTTTTATTAAAGGAAATTATAAAGCTTCTCTCGCTTCTTTTTCTGCTTCCTTTTCTTTTGAAGGTATTGGCGTTGATTGCACAGCCAGTGCCAATTTTTCTGCCTCCTTCTTAAATGCTTCCAACTCAGAGGTTATTTCAGATGCAAGGGTTGTATCAGAGATGTCCTTAACCCATGAATTATAGGTTTCATAGACTGATTTAAACATAAGTAAATCATCTTCTGGTAAATTAGTGGCCTTTTGAAGCAATTCATCATACATTTCAAGAGCAGTCTTGAATAGTCTAGTCTGCTCTAGCTTGTTCTTAAGTTCTAAATCAGCAGCCTCATTCTCTTTAGCAGCGTTAAGAATTTCTTGAACCTTTGCTTTATCAGTACCAACATAATTCTCTTTGAAAACTTTAGAAGAAGTGACATTAGTGTCTAAATCGGTTGCTGTAACCGAAAATTCATAATTGGCACTCATAGACACTTTAACTTCAATTCTTGGAACTCCACGCGGACGAGGATCCTTTAAAATAAGTTCAAAAGTCCCAAGAAGTGTATTTTGCTTAGCCAATGGTCTTACACCAGTGTAGACAGCAAGGGAAATTCTGGTTTGGTTGTTTTCAACAGTACTAAATTGCGAGGAGGCTACTGTAGGAATAATTTTATCTTTTTCAAGAATTGGTTGGAATGAACCATCTGAGACTTCAATTCCGATAGGTAAAGTAGTGGAATTGAGCAACATAACACTCTGCTCTCCATCAGAATTAGCTGCCAATCTACAAGCACCAATAGAAACTGATTTATCAGGATCAACATCATAACATAATTTAGCATTGGGAAATTGCTCGGCCAGGTATTGTCTAATATAGGGAATTCTGGTAGAACCACCTACTAAAATAACCTTTTGAATTTCTGACTTAGATATTGCCTTGTCCATACCATCCATATTAGTGGTTCTGAAGAGACCAATATTTGAATCATAAAAGAGTTCATGAATTTTGTCATAAATTGGCTTTGATAGTTGATCAAAAACCTTCTTATCCAGTGAGAATTCATATTTTCTATTTTGACCATCAAAAAATTTTTTAGTTGCAATATAGTTAGGATTAGTCATTTGATTATCACATGCATCTATCTTAAGCTCCTCAACAAAAAGCCTCAATCTTAATTCTTCGTTCTTAGATAGCTCAAAACCCATAGATTCCATAAAGTGTTCAGCTATTTGACTATTAATATTTTCCCCTCCCAAAAAGTTATCCCCAGAATATTTAGCAACAGCTAAATTTGAAAAAATTCCATTATTACTTGTTCCTTCCTTTTCGTTTTCTACCTCAACTACGGAAATATCAAAAGTACCACCTCCTAAATCAAAAACAAGAACCTTCTCTTCAACATTCAATTCAATGGAATTTTTCTGTGCATAATCAATACATGCAGCAGTAGGTTCCTTAAATATGACCACATTTGTAAATCCAGCGGTCTCTGCAGCTTTTTTGGTTTCAGAATCTTGATTGACCGAAAAGTACGCAGGAGTTGTGATGACGGTGGAAATAATATCCTTGTCTTTGATAATTTCTGAGTACATTCTTCCTAATAGGAGAGCAGAAAGCTCTGTTGGTGTATAATCACTCTTTGTACCATCACTATGTTCTGCAGTGAAAATTGGAATGGCACTATTGGCTGGTCCCTTGTGGTTTACATCATAAGTGACATTTCTCTTAAAACGAGCTATTACAGGATCATTCGATAGTAAACCCATGGCTCTTTTAAACCCATAGAAATAGTTCTTCGATCTGGGATTCTTCTTGTTCTGTGCATTGGCTTTTAAACCATAATGCATAAATGGTAGGCCATTCTTCTTTTCATAATCAACAAAAATCGTTGATGGCATAGTGTACTCATTATCAAAAAGAATATGAGTAAACTCATTTGAACCTTTTAAGTGGGTTGTTACACAAGAAAATGTAGTACCCAAATCGATACCAACATGAACTGCCTCTTTCTTAACGCTATCAGAAGCATATGTAAATAAAGAAAATAGCAAAATTACTCCGCTCCAACATTTCAGCATACCCTTCTTAAAAATTTTTTTTAAAATAAAGGAAGTAATTTGGGAAATCAAACAAACAAACAAATCAAAAGTCGAAATGACAAAACAAAAATTTTCTAATATCAGCAAATTTTTGTTTTAAGGCTTCTTAGTATGTTTTCAGTTCTACTATTCAAATTGAGAAGGTGTAAGAAGGATTATATTCAAAATACTATTTTAATTTTAGCTATTTAGGTAAAATTAATTAAAAAATATTTCAAAATGATAAGTTTAATTTTCATAGTTTTAAAGTTATAGGATTGTTCTATTCCAGATTCAGTCAATCAAGTAGTTTATTCTTCTAAAAATATTTTTAGAAAATTTTGTGTAAATCTTAAATTTTTCAAAATTCTAATAGAATTGCTTTTTCTTAAATTAAAATTTATTTGACAAAACAGTCTTTCAATGAAGATTTATATCAAGACATATACAGAATATTATTTATTATAATTGCGAAAGGTCTATATGGTCTAGTGGCGCAACCGGATAGCGCGTACGGCTGTTAACCGTAAGGTTGTGAGTTCGAGTCTTACCTAGACCGTTTTTATCTTATGAATTTTGCAGAATAATTAAAATTATCGAATAAATAGTGATTTTTATGGGATAAACTCGGTGTGAACAAAAAATGATTTTATTAATGCAGTGGTGAATTGATCCTACATATTCATGCAATAATATTAAAAGTGTTGTTCGTCACAAGAATAAAAAGACTATTAAAAGTCATGGGAAATTCGTCTCCAGTTATTCTAATGTCAATAAGGTTATTAATTAACATATATAAAATAGTTATGCCCAAATATCTCAATCTGTAGCACAATACATCGTTGGTGATGTTAATATACTCTAAATGACGATAAAATATGTTATTCATCTTGCAAGTCTGTAGTTATTTTTATTAAAGTTCACTAAATCATTTTGTTAAGAATTTAAAATCTATTAGCATATCGTCTTAGGCTACATATATCTAACATCCAGCATTCATTTATAAAACCATTAACTATTACCTTCTTAAACTTATATGATGTACATACATCATTCCTAATTTTTGATAATAATCATCATATTATATTTTAATCAACTCATTTTACTGTAAGATAGTAAATTATTTTAATTTTATACAATTTAAATAAATATCTTTCTCCATAATTTCACCCCATGTTATCTCCAAATATTCAAGAGGATCTCGAAAAAATCCAGGATACTCTTGATAAAAAGTATTCTGAATATTCTAAGATAGAATTCATGAATAAACTTAAGCATCATGAATCAATTAAGGACTCTTTGGAGAAACGAGATACTATTTTAGCAAGTCTAGGTAGAGAAGATTGGGCTCAATATTTCACAAATGCAGTTGAGAATTTTGAAGCAATTGCAGAATATTTTCCACTGATCGAAGATTCTGGAGAAAGTTTTTATGATACATCAATCGTAAAGTCAATGAAAGCGGAATTTCTTGAAAATTACAAATTAAGAGTTACTTTTGAATTTTTCGAAAATTCGTATATTGAAAATCAGATATTAGTGAAAAATTATGACTTATTTGGAAAGGATGAGATCTCAGTTGACATTAAATACAAAAATACTATGGCACCATGTCCATTATTCGAGTATTTTGAATCAGAAGAAGAATCCTTAGAGACCTTTGATATATTTTATGAATTCTATTGTAATATGTCATTTTATTCATTCTTTTCAGAAAATCAGAAAGAATAAATTAATGAGGCCGTAGTATGTACTAATTAATAAAGTAAGTCAAGTATAAAACAGCTTCAATTTTTCTTGAATAGATTTAATTAAAGATAGATGAATTTATAAATACCCTGCTCTTTGGACCATAATATTTTACCGTTCCTTATATCGTTAATCACTACAAATGCACCAGCTTCCCTTATCTTTTTTGATCTTGTTTCTTTTGAAAATTTTGTTCCCATTAATTTTAAAAATTCATCTTCACTGCTGAAATCGGGAAGCTTATAGTAATCTTTTAATATATTTGCATCGAGAGCCATAAAAATTTCTTTAAACCCAAATATACCATCTACTTTATCAGTATCATAAACTCCTCTTAATACATCTGCTACACTCCTTGTATGCTGAGGAGTTGTGATTCTAACGGTATTGGTGGAGCCAAACTTTTCTTCTATCATTTTCGATAACAAAAATTTTCCACTTTTTCGATTTCCAAATATGCAAACTTTCTTTCCTGTTAAGCTGGTATTTTCTTCAAATCTAGTAAATTCCTTGATTATATCTAAATCAACATTTAAATCTTGTATGTAATTCAAATAAATTTGGATTTCTTTTCCAGCATTACTTAGATATTCTTCCGCAATAAAAGATCGACTACCATTAATATCTCTATAATCAACTATTTGTACGAATATATCACTGTCCATATGTCTGTCGAATTCTATAATATAGTGTGGCTTGTTCTCTTTTATCTTAACAAAATTCTTTGTTCTTTCTTCGGTGTTTGCTTTAATTTGATCTATTTGATCCTTCTCTTCTTGGGTCGATAAGATAGATTTTGGAAGCCTTTTTTTATTTTTACTTTCCTTTCTAACTTTTGTTTTTCAATTTTGGAATTATCATCTTGTAATTGATTTCTCTCTGAAATAGTCTTTCTCAAAGTTTCTAAAAGTGTTTCCGCAACC
>CAJPIZ010000051.1:0-33661 GCA_905368565.1 Medioppia subpectinata
AGAGAGAGAGAGAGAGAGAGAGAGAGAGAGAGAGATCTTGTGGAAAATGTAGAATTGGCACACGTTTTGGGCACTCGTTGTACTCACATCTCTCATACAATATTATATAGTAAACTACTGTAGAGTACACTAGTATTGGTGAAAGTGAGAGACAGTGAGTTTGTCTCTCCCTTTGCACTGAACTCCCCTAAAGACGCTTTCTTGCAGAACAAGGCATCAGAATATGTGGGCATTGGTTAGAATGCATAGAGTTTTACATTTTATTTTATAAGTTTAAATTTGAATTGCTTTGTGAGCACAGAGTTTGCAATATAATGTGGGGAATGCATAGTATATACAGTTATAGTAGTGTTACGTTTGATATAAGTTTGTCTGTGTTGTCGCATAACCTAACAGTGCGACGATTGCAACGACTATATGATTGCTGTGATGTGTTATATAGCCTTCTTATGCAGTTAACAGTATTTGCTTGTCATAAAAGGCTTTAAATATTAAGGTAACGTTGCCTTTGCTTAACCCTTTGGTACGAAGCAAACGAAGCAGGAAACGGGTTAAAAGCTCTTTCTCTCATTCATTTGCTTTGAGGCAAATCGCAGTCCCTTTTCATCCCTTTTTATCGATTTCTCTCAAAAGGGAATATTTTTATCAAAAGAGAAAACTCTGGAATGAGTTGGAAGTAAAGGGTTGAGAACATTGAGAGCATTGGAAAGCATAGCAATGCATGTTTGAGATGAGTTGTGCACTAAAGTTACAAAATATATACTTCAGAAAACTCATTAGAAAATTTTTCAGAGCGCACACAAGCCTAACAGCACATCACATACACTGTACTGTATTTTACTGGTATTTTACTGGTATTGCACAACTCGTGTGTACAGTATATACACAGCACTGATGTCTACAACAGTACACTATATGTGCTCAACACTTGATGAGAGTTTGCATTAACTTTAGTGCAGAATTAAAAGAAAACAGTACAACAGCTCTACTATTCATTCAAAGTTAATATTAAAACAGAAAATAATTTTTTTCAATAAACTCAATGCAAAGGCTATCAAAATTAATTCACGCAATATATTAAAAATATATATAAAATTATTGCAACAAATTTTCCTAATTCTCTAACTCTTAATGAATTAGTTTTTATTTTAGAAAAGAAACTTTTTTGAGGCAATGTTTGCGGTCTATGTTTGCGCTTTAAAGTCAAAGGTATACTAAAAGCCATACAAAACGCTTTGAAGAGTTATAGTGTTCTCTGGCATCAAAGCAGTTGCTAAGGAAGCACTTCAATAGACTTTAGACTCAGCTCTGCTTTCAACTTAATTTCTCAGAATTACATATTTTATAGAAAATTATATCCATATTTAATATATAATAAAGTATATAATACAGTGTATAGTGTGTAGTACACGATATATTAATACTAATACTAAACATTGTATATACAATAGTAGAGGAACTGTTACTTTACTTAAATTAAACGAATTGTCAAATAATTTATGAATTTATAAAAATATAAGATATTTTTCTGTCATTCATTTCCCATGAAAACATGTTTCGCGCAAAGATTGATAAAAATATATTTAATTTTCATTTATAATTATATTGTATATACTCTTTATATTAC
Organism: Medioppia subpectinata; assembly: GCA_905368565.1. Lineage (NCBI taxonomy): Eukaryota > Metazoa > Arthropoda > Arachnida > Sarcoptiformes > Oppiidae > Medioppia > Medioppia subpectinata. Next base: position 1,628 of record CAJPIZ010000051.1, read on the forward strand.
ATAAACTTAATAATAAATTTAATTCTTAGAAAAGCATAACATAATTAGCGTTTTGTGTAAATTTGATGAACAGAATAAAACTTAAGTTTAGTTGAGTTATGAAAATTTGATTTAATTAGAAGTGACTGTAAAAAGGGATGTGAAAAAGAAATGGTTAGAGAATATATAGAGTTTTATTCATAATCTTATATATTATCTCTTTATTAGTCTTTCAAATTAACTTAAAAGTGTATAGAATATGAAGAGTCGCACATATAATGGGTTTTTAAAAAGCAGACAATCATTTACTGCTAGAGAAATAAGTCTAACTCATGATTACCAGAGTATTCACCAGAGCTGGTGATGGTCTGGTAGGGATGGATAGAGTCTACATAACTTTGAGTATGCATTAAATTTTTGTTATTTATTCAAAGCTCTGGATGTCTAGTGAAGAATATATGCTGAATATGTATACATAATCTTAGTGTTGGTCTAAACTGTTTTGTTTCAATGTTTGCGTTGTGTCTCTTTGTTGTGATTTTATACTCCTATCCACTCATTTCATTACAAAAATGAATTCAATGTATGTTAATGTTGTAGCAATGTATGTACAGGGTGTATATTATATTTAGTACTATTGCATGTAATAAAACTTTTAATTTTAATTTATATGAAAATTTAATAAGTCTGAAAATTCAACACATTTTATATTAATAGAGTATTAAATGAACTTTATTTTCCTGCTATTGAAAGTTATTGTTGTATTCACTAAGATGCTTAATTAAACAAAAATTCAGCTTTTTAAGTCACCATATTTTCAATTTTAAAATTACTGTAGATCAGGCATTTGTAATGCAAATTTAATAAACTCTGGTGTATTCAAACATGAATTAAGTATACCTTATACGTGTATAATCACCAATTTGTTTTCTTAAATATTCTTTCAAAATTAACCATATTTTCGAAATTATAGTAGTTTTTATGGTATAAGTTGCATAGACTTAATGCTATAAAATAGTACTAAGTATCATATACACCCTGTATGTATGGCTTAATTTATATATGCATTTACTTATTCTCAACCAATCCTTTAGTGAATTTTAGGTAAAGTTTATTCACAAAAATACTCTTACAGTTTGTGTACAGTTTTCTGTATACAATACATCACAACTAGTGATGCGGTGGTTGTGTTAGGCATACAATGAGGCAATCAGTTGATGTGTTCACAAATTTATGTCCTCTCATCCATGCGTGTAAAACCACATCTAATATATAATTTTTTCACTGCTATTAAAACTTGAAGCGTTTTCACATAGTTTTCTGTTTCCATAAGTTTTCGGATCAAAAGACTCTTCAAAATAATTATTCTTTAGATTGACTTAAAATAATGCATGAATTGATGAGTGACTCCACCAAAAAAAAACATGAAAAAATAAAATTAACACAAACTCTTTGATTCGTTAAAACAAAACGCTTTTAAGTTTTGCTTTTCTGACGATCGATGCGATTGCAAACTCAATACTCATTTAATTCTTCAATTTTATTATTAAATGCATAAACATTGTGTACATCTCTTTCTAAACCAATAACTCTCACAACCCTTTCATATAAATATTGCCCAAAGCTGTAGAGCTATGAGAGAGTAAAGCATTTGTTAAAATCCAAATTAGAGTAATTACAAGCCGCACAGCACAGGCAGGTGTAGGCTGTGCTGCATATGTATGTACAGTATGTCATGTTATGTATGTATGCCGTAGTGGCGAATAAATGTTATATAATATAATGCATACACATATTGTGGACAAATTCAAAGACAATTGAATATATTATAGTCAACACAAATGGTCAAAAGCACTGAAATTTGAAACCGTTTGTTGTATAAACTGTATATATTCTGTACACACTGTATATTGTGTACAATATATTCTGTATATTCTGTATATATGTGTATAATCTATAACGACTATAAATACGATATATACAAACAAATATTTATTTATTTAGAAATTACTATTAAATGTTGTGTGCATTCAATTGATAAGAGTTTTGGTGATGAATGAGCAACAAATCACAGAATTGACGATCACTTCCATAATAAGTTTATCTGTTAAGTAATGCTTTGCTTAGTTGTGATCCTTTATTCCCAACTCATTGTCTAATAATACTGTATTTATTATTCAATCTTATAATTTATACAATAAAAGTGAATTATAAATTCAAATCCCTGTATAAGTGAAGTAACGATGTTTAGGGCTTTTACTATAAATATAAGAGTTAACAAAAGAAATTTGCTTTTCGATCAAAGATACAGCGCTTGTAATGCAGACAAACACTACAGCACTTGTATGCGAGAGAAGGCAAGGGATGTGATCTCATTATAATTTAATGGAGTAAAACATTACTCTACTTATGGCGAGAATAATAAAGCAAAGTTCACACTTTCTTCACATTCTTGTCTGTCTTTGTTTATAATTAAGTGCAAAATCTATTGCTCTATACGTCTCACAAGCCATACAAAGCCTCACAAAGCTTTCTCTCAGCTCTCAAAGGCAAACATAAAACATCTTTTCAGCCAAAACACCGCTAATTCTTTGTTCCTTTAATCATATTATACTCACGAGTGGCTCAATCACTATGAGAGTCAACGAGAGTGTATGTGAGAGACAATTTGTTTTGAATACTTCTTAATGTTTTAGATGTTTTCATCACTTGTTATATGACTCGTGAGTTAAGATAAAGGCAATGAGAAGCCCAATATATATGGAGAAAAAAAGGGTGCAAATCATGAACAGTGAGAGCACAGGGAGAAAGATAGACCACAAAAATCAAATTAGTATAAGTGGATAGTCTTGTCATTACAACTGTTATGACTTGAGTTGCCATAGAAGCGACTCAAGAGTTAGAAGCAAATGCTGTGCACGAACTCACCCTTTCCAACCCATACCATATCATAACCCATACCAACATTTTCCATGCATATAACGGTGTATATAATGCTGTATTATATAAGTACCACAATTTGTTGGAGCGGAAAATCACTACCTTTATTACCCCCCGTATTATTTTATATGATTTTTTCATTTCTAACATCAAGTGTTTTCAATAAAGTTAGTCCACTTTTTTATTACCACCACTTTTTTCACTCAATTCACTTCGCATTTGAGACTCGAATGTCTTTCAAATGATTTTCTTTGCAAGAAATATCATTGAAAGCCATTCAGACATTACACGTGTTTCTCAATACAAAACTACAATCGTTTAGAGGAAAGAAAATGAATTCCAAACATATCTTATTCGCCATAATCTCAATAAATGTGTTTTAGTATTGATTTTTCAATAAAATATTCTAATATTAGATTTTCTCTCATTTTTATTAATATATTATATGTATTCGCTATTGAATAATGTAAACGAGATTTAGGTTTTGTTTGCGTTCATGAATTGGCGTTTAATTTATAGAAACAACACTCGATTAGGACTTATGAGACATAACTTTACTTAAGACATATCGTAAACCAAAGAAATAGATATATATTTATATTCAATGCTATTCTGATATTTCTTAATCTGGTTTTGATGTCATTAATAGTTGTGTTGAATAGCATTCCGTTCCCTTCGGTGTATTTATAACAACACTTTTTGTGTTACTTTTGCCAAACCATTAGCTCTTTCTTTATAGCTGTCGACGAATTGCTTTCTTGTAGTGTAAGTCTGATATAAGGCTTAAGTAAATACTTAATGTTAAGCGTTATATATATCTTTGGTTTTCTGTCTCTTTATACTCTTTATATAATATGTAATGCAATTCCGCAACAGGTCTTCAAACACTTCTTTATATATAAGAGTGAATCGCAAAAGAGATGAGACTTTTTATGACAACTCATATGATATTTATTTCGCCAAATGTTTTTCTGTGAAGATATTTAATACCAAATAAAAGCCAAAACGATTAAAGTTCTTCTTATTTACTAAATGTTTTTATAGTTTTCTTTCTTTATTATTATTATTTGTGTTAAACCGTAACAAAAATTCATTAAAACCTATTAAATCACAATTTCATTCATTTATTTTGACTATTAATTTATTGGTCACAACAGATATTAGTGTATGAATTGATAATTAAAAATATTGTTACCCTTTATTCTGCTGTAAAGTTAACATTGTATTGAATATTACATGTAAATGAAAACACAATTTTCTAAAACCATTGGCTTTGAATGCGCGGATCAAACACTACGGTCTCATTAAATGGGTTTTTAATGTTTTGAAATTAATTAATTAAAGAGACAAAGATTTTTGCGAAATAATCGATATATTTTGTAAATATGTGTGTAATTCGAGGAATTATATATCAAATCATTATTTTCTGTCTTATAATTAATTCTTTAAAACGACGTGAAATTTAAGTCTAGGAAATAGTGGAGAAAATTTGTTTCAAAACATGTCTATTATTATTGTTATTATTATTAGCAATATATTAGCAAATATCTCACTCACTCTCACTCTCTTTTAACTGATCCGCTAAATATCAACTGATATACGACTCCTTCACTCATAAATCTTGGAGTCAATGGAAAAACCTTTTGAAAACATCTGTTTAAATAGAAAATGTTTTTCTGTGTATAAGCTATAAATACGACAAAAACAGTAAGAAATGAGATATTTATTCATCATATGTGGAGAGAGAGAGAGAGAGAGAGAGATATTTGCTAATATATTGCTAATAATAATAACAATAATAATAGACATGTTTTGAAACAAATTTTCTCCGCTATTTCCTAGACTTAAATTTCACGTCGTTTTAAAGAATTAATTATAAGACAGAAAATTTAAACAGATGTTTTCAAAAGGTTTTTCCATTGACTCCAAGATTTATGAGTGAAGGAGTCGTATATCAGTTGATATTTAGCGGATCAGTTAAAAGAGAGAGAGAGAGAGAGAGAGAGAGAATGTGTTGTGTGGGTCCCATATATTGCCGTTTTATTTATTAGAAACAAAACGTTAATATAATTAATGTATTTTTATGAAACAGTGTATAAAATTGACGTAAAATTTCTCCCACATCTGCATTAATAAGAAACACTTTTATATACAAAACATTAAACACTGATTGACAGTATTTTTCTCTTGAATTTTGTAATTAGAAAAGACTTAATGAAAGACTTTTTAATATTTTATTTTTCTCATTAAAAAACCAATAAATTATTTGATGCGTAAAGAAATTCGTGATTTGTGTTCACTATTGGATTTGAACCTCATTTTAATGTTTCTTTGCATTACAAATAAGATTAATAATAAAACAAATTATAATCTATTTTGATTTAATTATTGATTTTTTAATGAAAAACAGTTTTGTTGTCACATATACTTAAAGTCATTTATAGTTTTAATTTAAATTTAGTTTCAAATTTTCAATAAATATATTTCATTAAATATGTAACACAAGACTGGATTAACACAAAACGATTATTTAATCACACGTTGAATATACAGTATGTTTAAAATATTAAAACTTATTAACCTTTGTTAATTTATTTAGCATTTTATTTATTTAACAGTACAATTGAAATGTTTATTTTTTATTGACAAAATATAATTTCTGTGTATTTTATAATTCATTATAACATTTGGTGTTTTGAAATATATGTGTTAACTTTTATTTAATTATTTTTATCATTTATTCAATTAATAATTATTTACAACAAATGTTTTTGTTGTCAATCGTTAAAGAATTCGTCTAAAAGTCTTATGTTATTATTAGACATAAAAGTATTGATTAAAAAGTAATTTCACTATTTTTGTCATTCATGTGAACAAATAGATTGAATTCTTATGCTTTCATTAATTAAATATTTTGCAGAAATTAATTAATTATAAAATGTATAACTTTTAAATTTTTAAGATTTCTCTCTTTGTTCAATAGTAATGAATATGTGATAAGTTATGTTTGTTTGTTATAAATGTCACTAAAAATGCTGGTTTTGTAGCGATTTTGTCGTCAATTCGTTTAATTTATTCTTACATTTTGTTCTCGTTTTTCGACAAAAATCATTAAAAGTTTAGACTTTATTCTTAAACTAATTTTAATCATAAATTAATTCAAAATTGGCGTAAATAGTGTCCCAAATCATCAGAGAATCATTATTTCGTTAGATTTAAATCAAACGAAGTTATCATTGAAAGTACACACAAATGAATACTCTTTTATATAGATTTTAATTCAGTTGTAATGCAAAGTATAAGTAAAGGAAACGCACTTATGATATGATGTCAGTATTCAGTGCTTGCATTTCATTTGTTTTATTATATAATATTTTATGCACTCATTAAATGTGAGGATCAATAAGTTTATCAAAAGACAAACATTCATAAGAGTTATGGGAAGGCATAGGGAAGGCAGCGGTGGTTCGGGTGGAGAAGAGCCATATCAGCCATATTAATACAGTTAAGACACTTTATTAAGTGACACGCAATCAATGCCTAACTCTATCCGAGTCTATGAGAAAGCAATCGTTTGCCACTACTTATACTTTTAATACATTATTCACTCTCTTATGTTATATTCATTATATTATATAAGAGCCGAGAAATGCATTAACCGTTTCTGTCATACAATAGAAGATATTGTGGTAATGGCTTTGAATTTCAATTGTAATGTTAGGCTAAACACGAGAACTGTTTTTAATTTTTCTTCATTTTCTCACTCGGTTTCACTCATTTCTCTGAGTCTATGTGTTATCTCTTCCTATCAGTCCTTTCACTCCTTCACTGGAAGTCATACTTTTATAACAAACTTTAACTCTATTTCTAACCATTACTTTATTTGACAATTCAATTCATTTCGTATCTATATTTCACTTGTTTTAATATAAGTGAGTTTTGGCTTCTCCTTCAAAATCAGTTGCATTTGCTTTTTACTTATCTTTTAAAGTTTGCTCTCTTTGTCATCGCATGCATTGCTCTCTCCCTATCTCTCCAATACTTATCCCTTTCACTTCTGTCCTTTCTATCTGTCTTTATTGTTCTCTCTCTCTCTCTCTCTCTCTCTCTCTCTCTCTCTCTCTCTCNCTCTCCTGCTTGTGTTCAGGCTTTCATAGCTTAGTTGATGAGTACTCAGTCATGAAGGGCTAAGGGTTTGGGCATTGCGTGAGATGTACTGTTGCTATAGTGATAAAGGATTGATTAGTAATTAACCGTAGAATTAATTATTGTCTGACGTGACACAACACCAATGCATATAAGCTTAGCATTGCTTTAGGCTTTACTTTGCTTTATATGTGAAGCGCTCTTTTGCTCTTATGTATAACTTTAGTTGTTATGCTTTATAAGGACTTTATGCACATCTCCTCAGCATTTGCTTATGCAACACATCTTTCATCTGGTGTTTCCATCGCTGCTGCCATTCCTCTACCCCTTTCACTCCCAACAGCTCTCTCTCTCTCTCTCTCTCTCTCTCTCTCTCTCTCTCGCATCTCTACTCGTATGCTAAGTCACGAGCAATGCTTTTCTCATTGCACTGAATAATTGTGAAGATTTATGAATCGCTGTTTATCAGCGCATATATAGCGATGCCTTTTGTGGTTTTCAACAATACATTCATATTTGCGTTAACTTACAGCTCGTCTTCATCTCTAATATAATAAATCTTAACAAATATATTGTCTGTTTATATAAGACTTGTCACAAGCATTTACTCCATATCTCTGTTTTCATAAAACAAAAACAATTAGACAATAGGCTTATATCGAGAATTAATACAACACTACAAACACAGACACGTCTCTCACTTATGCAGTAGAAGTGTTTGATTCACAAGAACTTAGAAAATATGTCTTTAATTAAGTCAATAGAGCTATCATTTAAGCACTTATTTCTTAAATCAAATAAAGAAATTCTAAGTGAATGAAAGACTATTATGTAAAACATTTATTACATATTTGTCGTCATTAACTCATTAAATGCTTTATTCATTCATTTATTCCTTTGACCCAAAGGCTCTACTCCTCTCTCTCTCTCTCTCTCTCTCTCTCTCTCTCTCTCTCCTCTATCCTTCCCTCATCACTCATCTCATCCGAAGCTTTATATAAAAAATAATTGATTTGTTGAACTTTTTTTATACTCTATTAAATAGTATTTGATATACAGTACGTTAAGGGACTGACAGTTTTTTTTATACATTTTATTAGATGATTATGCAAATTGGTTTGCGGTACTTCCCAGTCATTTATATGAACATATAGTAGAATGTAATGTATATATAAGGTTAATATTGGATGAAAAAACGGTTGTAAAGGCTTAGAGGAGACAAAAGCATGAATGCATGTAATAGTGTTGGCTCACAATCACCGCAAAGGCATTTAAAGTACACTTAACAGGCATTTCCTAAAGAAGATCTAAGTTAGCGTTAAGTAATGAGAATGAAATGAGTCTAACATATTGTATACACAACTCATTTAAGGCTCAGAGGCATGACTTCTTACATGTCATCAAATGAGATGAGAGTGAGTGGAGAAAAGAGGCTTTCCTTTAAGTGATCTTAATGTCTGCGCTTTACTACTCTTTTCTATACATCACTCGTCTCTCTATATAAGACTCTTTGGGAATAATTCATTAAAAGCAATGATTACTTAAAATAAAGACAAATTCTCGTCAAATATAAGAGAAAGTAACAAATATATAATGTTTTTCGGTGGAAGCGCTGTGTATTGTATGGTATTATTTGAACAATTTCTCTGACAATCGTGTATTTCTCAAAGGAGTCGATGCATTAAGCCTTTAATACCTAAAACTCAGCCAAAACATGGCCGCGAGCATAGTTTGTCCATGTCATCAACTAATGTGTTCGCCAATACATATCATATCCACTACAATGTCGTACAATATTTTATACATTATGTTATAACAGCCGTATATATAATTGATATGAAAATGAGGGCAGAGAATGAGCTAAAGATGGGAAGACAGCCAAAATACTATTAGAGATATATTGAAACTAAATTCAATAGCCGTTTAGATTAGAAGCAAAGCCCGCCGTAAACTGTATAACAGCTAAAACTCAATGTTAAGGCAAAAAACAATTTTCTCTGCTTTTCTATGCAAATCATTTCCGACTCAAAGTAATAAAACTGTCCGCAAAATATTTCTTCGCATTTTAGTAATTAGTAAAACATAAGGACTGTTCGTACGTAAGGCCCCGGAGGGCACTCGTAGGCGAGAGTGTAAGCCCTGTCAAGACAACACTAGACAACACTAGACAATACTAGAATCGTATCCTAAGTTCGCTAACGTTTATGTATTATGTATTAAAGGAAGAGCACAACTTCCCAAAGCCGTAGGTCTCTTGTAAACAGTAATTATCAACGGCTATAACAAAATATCGCACAAAATTACATACACTGTACAGCATTGGCGCTCACTATAACATTGGCTGTGCTTTTATTGTAAATTTATGCAACTTTTGGTTTTGTTATTTCGGTCTCATTTTGACTACAATTTCTATTTCAAAGATTTCGTACATTCATTAAGCAGTTGTCGCACTGTTTTGTTGGTCGAGTCCATGTGTCTGAGCTCTCGCTCAGCGAAATAATAGACATTATATTTCGCCATACATTACATGAGATGAAGAGATGAGGGATTAATTCCTGCGATAAAGAATATGAGCTTTCAGTGGAAGACTTTGGCTTAAAGTTTATTTTTGCTTCAATTAATTTAAATTCTTTTAGATTTGCATTTCATTTATTTCGATGTCTGATATTTTGTCTAAACTTTTTAAATAAATAAACAAAATTAGTGAAAGGAATCAAATGAAGTACTGATTCACTATTATATACGATATGCCATCACTTTAATGGCTACCCATCCATTTGACTGGTGTTATGCCATAGACTCATGATATATAAAATATGATATATTTTTGAATCAAATCAGACAATGATTGAAAAAGTATTGTGTGTTTATAATAAAGTTTAAAACATTCCTTAAACAGTTTTGATGATAGGATTGCAATGGATATATGAAAACCGCATTTGATTGTAGAGAATCGTTGGCATTCCTTCCGGTGTTTTGGACACACATTATAGTCAAAGTTTTCCACTTAAGTTAGCATTCAATACCATAAACAGCGCACGTATTGATTAAAAGTTTTGTAAAAAGCAGTTTCAATAATAAAGTTAAGGAAGTCATTGGAAGTCATTTTACACAATTTGATTGCGCTTTTGGGCCAACAAAACAATTTTTCAACTTTTCAATGCTTTTGCTTTCAAATAAATTATTATCGAATTGTGAAGGAATACAAGTGAAGGACATTTTTGTCAACATTTCATAGAAAAGTGCATTTTCTGAAGAGTTAGACCACTAGTGACTGCTCTAACAAATATGTTAACTATTTTATTATATAACAACGAAATTTCCAAATTATTCTCATAAACAGAATAATGAAACTCTTATATTGTAAGTCTCATGTTATCAAAGCCTATCACAATAACTGTGCAAAATTTATACAGTATCTCACATACAGTTTACGTATTGTTACATAAATATACAGCCATTACCTATTGATACTAATACAGACTCTATGTTACTCTAAGCTATCTGTCTGTCCTCTACTTTATATCCGACCCAATGGTCAAAAATATAGCACATTTTTGGCAAAACATATTCTTTTATCAATTGTATTTCATTGTAATTCTTTAGCACATATAATGTATTATAAGTATGTCTGGAGATTCACAAACAAATCTAAAATCATAACTAACTGTTGAATGTTATTATAAATTTAAAAACAGTTTTGTCTGAACTGTTAAACCAGTTATGCATTATATTTTGTTGGGGGAAAACTGAGAATAAGTTTTCTCGAGTGGGTATACACTCCGAGTGAGACGAAAAGTGTAAACTCTTTTGCCTTTTCTATTGTTATAAAAGAGTGAAAAAATGGTTAAAATTGAAAAAGCTTTGACTCCGACTTCAGCTGCAATGCAAACAATACAATAACACTAAAAGAGCCAAAAGGAGACCAAAATGGGTCGACTCGACGACGAATTTTTACCGTTTTCTTGAAAAACAGGAATCAGAAAAAATGTTTTTTCAGACACATTACGGGACACGTGCTATAAGTGCCGTAAATACCATAATAAGTGTGTTAGAAGTGTGCGATTCGTGCGAATGTGGGACACAATCAATCGGCAAAATGATTGTCGCCTTTCACTCTTTTACCTTATTTTTACCACTCTTTTGGGTTCTTTTCTACTCTTTTTTCACTCTCTTTTGCTCTAATTTTTCTTCTTTTCTAAAGTAAAGCCACAATTCGTCCCATTTTTTGTATGATGTTGTGTATAGTTGTGTACAGTTATGAACCGGTGCTCTATTCAGTGTTCACCACATATAAAGAATTGGGATTTGAGTGGATGTGATACTCGACTGCATAATATATCGATAAGAGAGATCAGCTGCAGAACTGTTCTCTGGACTTCTCTTCTCTGGTTGTGATAAACAGGACATTATTGAGAGAAAAGTACTTTCGATATAAACAACTTTTGTCTGAATGACGAGACGTAAAGCAGTTATCATTTGAATTGAGATCAAAAGTGTGTCTCTAAACGCATGAATAGTATTGACCGGCGAATACATAGACAAGTATTTTGTCACCCGTTGAACCATCGCGTGCCGTCCTTTAACCTACTGTCCGGTTATATCTGTTGAATATTAATGGCAAACGTTACCAATGGTAGCGACACTGGCAGGTGATCTTCAAACATATTTGCCTCTAAACAGTCCTTTCGTATGCCATATATTCCACATTTAGCTCACTATAAGAGAATTGATTCAATTGAACAGACAATCAGTTGTGAATCCATTCAAATGTAAGAGAGAGAGAGAGAGAGAGAGAGAGGACATGCAGTTCTTTTAATGCCATTAGTTTCTAATTCTTGTGCTTTTAGCGACATATCAATAATAGGTTTACTTTTGCTTATTTGAGAACTTCATCTGTCAAATGATGTATTCATTGTAAGCCAAGCAATGCATTTGTAGGGCAGGTATGATAGTGGGGCTCAGCTGGTCGTTGTCGTTAACCTCCTTAACCTCTTTTATCCCTCATTACAAGAGATTGTAGTGATTTGAAGGTCAGTGGGCCAGTGCTGGGCAGTGTTGGGTCAGTGCTGGGCTACACATCTATTAAGACGGTCTTCAATTCAATGCATTTATGGCTATTCTATGCACTTCTTGTGGTCATTGCACTAAAAGGAAGGACAAGAGACTGATTGTAATTGTTGTGGAGGTTTGCGACCTAAAAGGGTTCAATGAATTGACAATCTGTTGTGGTTGTGGTGATTGTGATCCACATTCAACTCATTTTAGCCGATATTTCACGAACACATAAATCTTTTGCTCACTTAAAGTTACTTAAACCACAATTTATTGCCATTTGGTTGACTGTAAGGAAAGGCACATCTAATATATATATACAGTATATTTCTAATTCTTATGAGTTGTCAGGCGTTTGACAATACATTTAATTATATGGTATTTTCAGTAATCAATAAAAACTTAGCCTCTAATGAATTAGTATTTTGTTTGGATTTTAGTCTACTGTACGAGAAGTTGCAAAACGACTACTAATGAAACTTTTTCGCTGGAATTAAATTTATGTCTCTTTGAAATCAATCGATAATAAATATAAAGCAAAATTCAAGTTTAAGCCGAGAGTTGTGTGAAATGCGTGCAAAACATTACTTTGTATTTAAACACACTTTATGTTAATCTATTGCACGATAAAAAAGTATAAGACATTAAATCATTATTAATAATGCAATTATTATTATTTGAACCCAATCTGGTTAGTGAGGCTTACAATGCCTTACAGTGCCATTGAGATGATGGTCTTAATGGTTCAATCAATAGATATCTCTTATCAAATAGTTTGTCATCTCATGGCAAAGCAAATGATAGCCGTGTTATGCATGCATGCGTGCTCTCTCTCTCTCTCTCTCTCTCTCTCTCTCTCACTGCCGAGAACTGGTATATTGAATATAACATTAACTTATTCTCATAGCTATTCTATTGATTCTCTCCAATGCTTTACTTAACGGACTTTCTCTTAAGGAATATTACGTTTTGCATAATTTATTTATTTATTGTTATAATAATAGTATTAAGCATTCGGTTTGAATGCAATAAAGAATAGATTACATTAGAAAACCTATTGCTTAACTACAGTACTGTTGTATTGATATATAATATATTATTATTATATAATATATTCTATTGTGTTGGAAGCTCTTGAAAAGTAGAGCCAAACAAATGTATTTAACTCATAGAATATTTGATAGAATAATAATAATTTTGATGTAAAACTTTTAGTCTATTACTGTTTGGGAAAAAATACTTATTTAGAGGCAAAGTATAGCTAAACGACAGCACAAATTGTTGAGATGGAGTAAAACAACCGTTTATAATGAGCTGAACTCTACTCTACTCTTAAATCTTTGTGTTTGTTTTACTAATGGAAAAGTCGTTATGAAAGGAGCAAAAGGACATTTTCAAAGAAAATAATAGTCATTATTGCATATATTTATTACCAGAAATACACGGCTAGTAATATATATAGTCAGACGACAAATTCATATGAGTTTTACTTTTCTTGTTTACTGTTTAACAATCATATGCTGTACTCATATTCTACTGCTTAAGTGTTTGCTATGATATAAACATCTAAAACATCCAACATCTAAAAACTCATATATATTTATGTTTAAAATAAACTATACTTATATCCCATTTGTGCTAATAAGCGAGTGATAGATACAATTTATACTGCAATCAACTTTATTTACAATAAATATCTCATGTAATAGAAATTTGATGAGTTTCTGGCGCTTCAGATACTTTCAAAGAGTAAACACTCAGTCAGTCATACATACAGTGCATACAAATACATGAAAACATGATATGTTTGAGTCTAAACTTTCTCAACAGAAATTCTTTAAATTGTTGGCTTAAAAGGCATCAAACAGTGAGACCGTGTTTTCTGACAGTAAATAACGGTATTTAACGACAATAATGAAAAGTTTTTGTTATAATAAATAAGTTTAATTGTGTTTCTATGGAAGAGAACATTATCTACTTATGTTGAAGAGTTGTTTTGCATTCAACAAAGTAATACACATTTGCTTTAGAAAATGCAACCCAAGGACATAGATTTAATGTGTGTTTGACTCAAAAATATATTATAAACCATACTTTTTATGCTATTTTTGCAGTCAAACTATAAACTAGTTTTGAGAACTAATATCTAAACAAAAAGAAAAACTTAAATATAATAAATTGTAAAATAATGAATGCATACGAATTGTATTGTCACTCAAAGACAGTGCCATTGCGTAAACACAGGTGCAAATCGTATACTCTTTTATATGTGTATTATTGAAAAAAAGTTCTGCAATTTATTTATGGAAAAAACAAATACCAAAACCGTATCAGAATATCATTAAAACTTTTTTTCAGAGATGAGGCATAAGAAAAGGCATAACATATGCAACACAACTGCTGTTCAAACATCTTGTTTTGTACTCTTTTTTGTCATTAAATATATCAATAAGTGTTTGAGAAGTGTATAGATAGAGAAAGTATAGCTTAATATTAATAATGACAAAAGTCAGCCATGCAATCAAACAGACAACAGACTGTTACTGGTATACACAGAGACTGCACTACCGTTAGATTCAGGCATCAAATAAGTATGGATGAGGGCTATGGGTGCCAATGCACTACTACTCCACTACTTCTCTATGTATATCACTTACAACACCAGTATTGATGACTATTGTCTCTCATATCATAAAGAATGGTAGAAATGATGGCAATATTTCTTATATAGACATGAAGTGAATGCCATTCAATGTAATGATGAATAATAAATTGATATCGAATTGAGAGTAGAGTACCAGTCATTGCCGTCTCCACATGTTTTCTATTGTGATTGCGATTAAAAGCAAAAACTATTTATTCATTTCATTCATTGAGAACTCAGAGAGAAAGAGAGACTTAGAAAATCTAGTTTTTAGTTTTTGAGGGGAAAACTCACTAAAGAGATAGAAAGTGGTAGACATTTGTGTGGTGTTGGAGAGAGCGAGAGAGAGAGAGAGAGAGAGAGAGAGGGCAATGATAGTGGAAATGGAAACAAATTCATTTTCATTCGTTTTCATTGTGGTCCGTCTGGAGTGAGTGTTGAGTGTTGTATTGCCTGACCTTACGGTGTGTTGTGATGCCTGTGCCCTGCGCTCAGACTCAATGGTTGAGCTGTGATCCCCTCAATAGCTGTGCTCACCGTTATATTTGGTTATTTGATTTCGAGGAGAAAGTTCTTTGACCTTAAATACAGTGCACCGTTCGGTTCGCTCGGTCTCTCTCTCTCTCTCTCTCTCTCTCTCTCTCTCGCTCGCTCTCTCCAACACCACACAAATGTCTACCACTTTCTATCTCTTTAGTGAGTTTTCCCCTCAAAAACTAAAAACTAGATTTTCTAAGTCTCTCTTTCTCTCTGAGTTCATTTATATACATATTTCATGTAAAGTACAATATATTTTAATATGCATTTCCACTATCATTGCCCTCTCTCTCTCTCTCTCTCTCTCTCTCTCTCTCTATCGCTTAAATAAGTTTTAGGACCACTAATAATGAGATCCCGTTTTAAAGTCCTGTTGCAAGACATGGTTTGAGCAGAGGCTGAGCCAACCACCTGCTCCTGTCTCAGACCAGAATCGACGACTTGTTTTGGCAATTTTGAGTTCAAATGCAGTGCTGCTCAACATCTGGAGCGCGTGCCGCACACTCGCACGTACGGTCACCATAACTACCACAGCATTCAGTGTGCATACAGTGTGCATACACTATGCCTGCGAGAGAAAGTGCAAATTGTACAGCACGTGATGGGCACACGAGTACGACCTCCCCGTCGCCCCCGCTATCATTCATGCGATTCACAAAACACAACACAACTATTTTTTTCACTCTCAATACACTCTTATTTTCTTGTCTGTCCTCTCCGTTACGGGACTGCCATTCCTTTGTCTTCTTTTTTCTCCTACTATTACTTACATTAAGCTTACATTCCCTACGAATTCACCCCAAACTTTATTAATATCGATAGCACCGGGACTTGAGTCTAATATATGAGCCCAATGTTTGTCTCTGCCGTTCGTGTCATTTAATATTCCTTCGCATTGCAATCAATTACATGATATTATTTGATATTGTATATACATATTTCATGTAAAGTACAATATATTTTAATATGCATTGAATGAAAAAATTGCTTTCTTTGTAATAATTAGAAGTTCTTCTCTTTCACTAACTTTTATACCAAACAAAAGAATAGATAAGATTATAAGCAATTAGTTTTCGTAATAAAACAAAGAACTCATATTTAATTCGTACCGAAATATAAGATTTGAGTTTATCTATAAAATACAGAGAAATTTTTCGTCTCAATCGGCGAAAGTAAAATAGACGATAGTTTTAGAGCTGTTTTTGTTGTGCACCTCCAGTACTACGACAGACATACAGCAGCCATGGGTTCAAACCAAACACAGCAGGTATGCAATAGTGTATGTAATTTAGAGTAACCTTATGGCTGAGCCATACTCTTATTCACTGTACACTACTGTATACTCCGCCGCCGCTCTCCACTACCAGTGCTGCTGAAACTGCAGTATATTTTCTTTCATTTTGCCAATTGTTATATAAAATATAAAACTTTTATATATAATATCAGCCAAATATTTCTTATACAATAAGGCATTATTTTGAAGCGTTAGTAAAAGTGGGGCCAAACTATTCATTGGCTCATCAATTGAAATCACAATTTGAGACACAGTTATGATGACTGCAATCACAAGAAGTTTTTTCGACCAATTCTTTAAAAACTGAGCAAAACTTTCAAAAAACTTTTTGCAGCTGTTTTTCCCCTAATTTTTATTATTAAACTACGTTTTCATCACTTTTAATAATAGGTATTTCAATAAAAGGCAGTAAATATAGTTTGTTGTGTGTAATAATGTTTTGTAGGAAAATAATTAAATTTTTAAAATGAAAATAATTTAATAATTTTGATATAAAAAATGAAATCAAGGAATTTTTGAAAATACGATTAAATATTGAGTGTCTGACATGAGCTTATATGCAACGAATGGCAACTTTGATGCAAATCCTAAACTTATAATTCTTATGATATGAACAGATATTGTTTCCCTCCGTATATAAGCCTTATATCTAAAAAAGCATTATTAGAAGTTGTGTCAAACAGAATTTGAATATAATTTAGTGATATTTGCTGTGAATGCAGGTGCGATCGTACGATCCCTTCCCTCATATGTGTTATGATCAAAGAGAGAGAGAGAGAGAGAGAGAGAGAGAGAGAGAGTGAGATCTTTTCTTTGCACTCATGGCTCTCGTGTCTAACCCTCAAAAACCTCCCACTTTTGCTTTTCTACCGACAGTCAGCCCCAACACAACAGTGTTGTCCCCCACTATCCAAAGAGAGAGAGAGAGAGAGAGAGAGAGAGAGAGACAGACCCGGAACAAAGTTTTTGCATAAATAAAAAGTGAAGACTGGGTTTTGTGCCAACAGTTTTTTCTTTGCCAATGCCAAATGCCAGGGCCGGTCGGTTCGGGTCCCGGAATAATAATAATAATAATAGACATCACTTTTGGTTTTGGTTAAGCTTTTGAGAATTCAAGGGCAAAATCGATAACAAACTACCGTTTACTGCATATTCTTAAGGCTGAGGCACGCGTTACGCGCGTCGAGACGTGCCCTTAAGGGACACTCCTTTAATAGAGGAGAGGAGAGAGTGAACGCGTTGTGAAAAACTTCCGGGTTTTCAGACTTTAAACCGTAATTCATAAGAAGAGAAGTACACAAAAAACATAGTGTTTAGAGTGTTTTCAGAGTGAGAGTGAGTTATAAGAGTAAGAGTACTGTTAAGAACTAAAGAAAGTGATTTTGCTTTTCACAAAAAAGGCTTTCAATAGTCAATACGATGCCCTCCCTGTGCTCTCACCTATGCTTTTCAAGGGCAAACACGCGGACAAACTTTGCCAAAAAAATATATTATCAAACAAAAGAGAAAAATAGTGAACCGCTATAACTGTCTAAAACTCGCACAACATCTGCACTCATGAAAGACTTTCTTCAGTCATAATAACCATTAAAACCTATCATTCGAGGAAATACTGAATAACCTTTCACTCATAGGTATTGCCTGTAATTCTTGTTATTTTTCAAATAAAAACTTTCCTTCTCTTCCGGGATTTCAGAACAAAATTTGTGTTTTTCTGCGTTTAATAAAATAAAATTCTTACAAAAAAGGATGTATTGAATGAAATGAAGCGAAAGTTTAAGTGAATTATTAAACATTTTGCAGCTTTAATGTGACGGCAGGGCATCGCTGAGCAAAGGCACAGTCGTATTGCACAGTCAGTCCTCTTTACTTCAATATATAGCATGTTTTACGCCAAGAAGTCTATACATTATTGCAATCTTCTATATAAAAGCAAATCTGAGAAATATATATGTAATATAAGACACAACTCTAAAGTCCTGATCTGTTAGGCATTTATCGTTGATTTATGTTTTGAGAGAAACATAACAAATACTGAAATGAAGGTCACATAAGAATAAATAAAATATATTCATAAATATATTATACATTGTGGTAACAATAATGGCAATACTTTTTTGTATTCATTTTCATTTTACTTTCTCTTTCGTAACGAATTATTCGCGAGAAATACTTTCGGAAAACTTTTTTGAATTCAATTATCGTATATATAAGCCGTTCATTGAATATATAAAAAGAAATATTAAAATATAGAAGAATTGATTGGAAGGAAAGTAAAAAGATATTGAATTCATATTCAATGAATGGGGAGAAGGGTTTGGGATAACTGTATGGAGAATGCATTTATAAGATAACCTAACAGTGCGCTCATTGAATGCGAGCGCGTGTCTGAACTGCACGCGTGTTATGCGGAGGGGGCTATTGCTCCGGCACTGGCACTGGTATAGCACTGTAATAGCACTCAATCTATTCAATATGAGTCATATATTGAGGTTATTGGTGGTCAATATCAGTGCTTCAGTTGCTTTAGTTTTGGCTTCAATTCACTCTCTGTTGTTAAGATTCCCCCAAAAAGTTCTTAAACTATGGTTGAAAACACGCACAGACACGTCGACCCGTACCATAACCTAGCATTTCATATACGGTATATGCCATACCATAGCACACACACTACACCATACCATACATTGACAAAAAGCTGAGTCTCCTCTGCACGCGCACACCGGGACAGGTGGGTTGAGGGGGTGTTCATGTGTCTCGTGTCGCGGGGGTGTCGACATAATTGCCTGCAATGTTAGGGCCACAGAACCAGAGGGGATGAATGACTCTCTCTTCTCTCTCTTTGGATAGTGGGGGACAACACTGTTGTGTTGGGGCTGACTGTCGGTAGAAAAGCAAAAGTGGGAGGTTTTTGAGGGTTAGACACGAGAGCCATGAGTGCAAAGAAAAGAACTCTCTCTCTCTCTCTCTTTGGATAGTGGGGGACAACACTGTTGTGTTGGGGCTGACTGTCGGTAGAAAAGCAAAAGTGGGAGGTTTTTGAGGGTTAGACACGAGAGCCATGAGTGCAAAGAAAAGAGAGAGTATTCGCGAAAAAAATTCAAAAGAAGGGAATACAAGACTCGGAGCTAACGGTCTTTTAGACTACTTTAGAAGGCTTTCAGGAGTTGACAGTTCAAGACGTGTTCAACACATTACTGTGTTTTGCTCTCAAATGCAGTTATTTCTGAGACAACTCTAAGACTGTTCACAACGACTAACAGTTTCTCCCGTTTTCGTCATCTCTTTTTAGACTAGTTTTCACCAAAACATTTCAACTCAAGAAATTTATTGAAGATTTGCATTCGTATGTGATTATATCATCCTTCACTCAAAATGTAAGTAATTTTTATTATTATTATTATTATTAGAAAGTATTATTTTATCATTTAGTTATAAAGTCTTGTTATTTTGAAATAAGTTTTCTGTCAAATGATTAGAATGTCAGCAAAAATGAAATTTTGTTAATATATTTCCATATAAAATATACTCAAATTACTTATTATTAGTTGAAAGTATACAACAGATAAGAGAGAGAGAGAGAGAGAGAGAGAGAGAGAGAGAGAGATGCAATGGTTGTCTACATATTTGCATATGAGTTGATTCGTTGCATAACTACTACATAACAGAATAGCTTTCATCTCCAAGTGATGCGAGGGTTTGGCGCAAAAGCAGCTGTCGATTAAATTTGAAATAAGTTTTGCCATCAAAACAAACTCAAACTCCGTTTGATTATCAGTTGTTCACAACATTTTTCATCTATTTGTCAAATCAATTCAATTAGAGAAAAGATGAATAGATTTTCTGGAAAAATATTTTAAGTTTATTTAGTTTCGCATCAATTCATTAAAGAAAAGGTCGAAACGAAACAAAACATAAATTTAAATTAAATCCATAGAAAACATTCACTGAAATGAGAGATGAGATGCGAGAGCGAGAGAGGACTGGGCGGTCAGTGAGCTGTGATGAGTTGTGTTGTGTGTTCACAGGATAGTGTCATTTACAGGAGAAAACTTTTTCTCAACTTTTGGTTTTTGGGGTCAATCGAAGCGAAGTGTGATTTTGAGTTATCCTCTCAACAGAATTAGTTTACCATAGAATCGACATTTTGCCCGTAGAGTGGGTTCGGTATGTAAATTAATTAACATGCAAATTAACTATTGTAATGAGCCATTGCCAGTGCACAGACCAGGCATCAACTGAACGGGTTTGGTATGCAAAGCAAACCTAATATTAAACTTTACGCTCTCTTTCTATTTACTGTTATAACAATACTAATGGACAGCACAAAGATTTACAGCCGTCTCCTCAGATATTCGCCCCTAATATTGCTCTCGGAGTATATGTTATGTGCTTTAGTGTGGAGGAGAGAGAGAGAGAGAGAGAGAGAGAGAGAGAGAGAGAGAGTCTGTGAGAGATGTAGTGCACGAGCGAAAGGAAAGCTACACGAGTCTCAGCCACAGCTATGAAAATGCAATGTATTGTTGTTTTGCGAGCATTTGGTTAGTGAGAGTTGAGTCCAGAGTTTAATAAACTCACAGAATATTCGACTTTAAAACTTAAAGATTAATCTTTTAATCATCTTTAGTGAAGCAAAGTTAGCGAACTTAGCAGACAATTAGTCGAGGAATGGTTTCAAAGGCGGAGTTATTAGTTAAGGCTCTGATACATTGATTTAGCGCTCTATAGGGATAGGGAGGTGTGCTCTGAACGCTGTGAAGGCGAGGCGACGGTAGCTCTGCTAAGAGAATGAGAGTAAGAGAGAGACACACACAGAGAGTCACACAATCGGCGATAATATTAGACAAACGAGAAGGCAATGTGTGGTGTCTGTGCTCAGAGCACAACCAGATCTTGAGTTTTGTCATTCTCTGTATTATATGTGATATATATATTCTTGAGTCGTGGATGTAGTGCTCAGCGCATACCTCGTCTAACTCTCGTCACATCCTTAAACTTGTTTGTCAAGCAAATAGAGTTTCACTATAAAAGTCCGGCGTTTGTTATTTCGTACACAGCCTTAACGTTCGCTTTTTTCGCTTTCTGTGCTCTCAGTCAACACATTAATTGCTATTCAATTCACTTCACAGTATTTTCTCTCATACTTATTGCGTGAGTGACTTGTTTTAAGTTAACTAAAAGTATAGCAAATATATTATACACCGACACAACAGTATAATAAACTGACTTTTCTTCCAATCACTCATCTCTTTGGCCGCACATCCAGTTTGTCGTCTAAAGACATCAAACATATCAATATTACAGTATTTTAATCAAATATTATATCAATTCTGTTGTTTTTATTGTTATTTGATTGCATAAAAACAATAACTAATCCATATCTCAAGAACTGTTCTAAGGTATGTTCACTAATACTTATATAAACTTTTTATTTACTTATACTTAATAACTACAATAATACTTATATATACTAATGATATATCAAATAGAATCGCAATTTTTGCAATCAAAATAATTTTACAATGAATATAAAGGTTTAGAAAATAGTAATGAAATAGTAATAGAGAGTGTGTGTATGTATGCAATGGTTTGTTTATGAACATACAAATAATGATCGCATTTTGTTCACAACAATACAGCAATTGGCGAGAGTTTGCGGTTTGCAGTCATGACATAACGGCTGTTGTCATCCATTCCCTGATTATAAGCAATTCATTTCCATAAATGTTTTACTTTTTAGTTAAATATATATTAAGTTCAACATAAAAGTTACAAAATTTTGAGTACAGAATCCATAAAAGTAGGTCATAAGCGGCGCCTGTATGCGCCACTAATACAAAATACTCGCTACACTTTTTGTATGGCACCTCACAATAATCATAATAATTCAATGGTTTACTTGTATCGGCAATATGTGTGTGTATTACAGTTATACCACATATCGTATACTAAACGCAAACTTTAATTTACTGTTAGGTATTATATTGTGCTCTCGTTTTTGTGAACAATTATCGTAACAAATATATGTAACTCATGGCTCATAACGGCATATACTTTCCATACATAACAATACGCCAAATATTAGACCAAAGAATCTGAATGTGCTTTTTGTGTTGAGTTTCAGACTTTCTTAATAAGTCTGAAGCATAACATATCACACACCAGAGTATTATATGTAAGTTAGGCGCAGGTGTTTGATGTTTGTTCTCCACGTCTACTCCTCTCCCCCTTTACCACAAAAGAATGTCAGTTCTTAGACAACACTTTAACCAAACTCTAGATTCGGTTACATTTGCTTATATAACACACTTTATCTAAAACAAAAACCACAACAAGAAATGCCTGGCTCTCTCTCTCTCTCTCTCTCTCTCTCTCTCTCTCGTTCACTCTCTAACGGTGTCCCTCTCCTCCCATCCCACTGTGGAATTGCATTCTTGCTCTTTGCCCCCAATCTCTGCCCTCTATTGAAGGTTAAACTGACACTAACTTCTGACAGTGAGCTCCTCTTCCTGTGCTTAAAAAGTGTGTCTTTCTGTTAGAGAAACACTAATTAGACATTTGTTTCGTGTGTTTGCCTAACAATTGAGTCGTAAGTTAAGCGTCTTTTATAACAGAAACCAAAACCACTTAATAAATGCCTTTCGGGTCTTATATTCCGTTAGATTGCGTTGTATTAGATTCAAGTGATTAGCAAAAAACTAACTGTTGTTCAGTAATAGTTGTGCATAACGTGACAACACTCGCCGTACAGACAGACTGTTTTATTTTTTTATTGTAAAACTTATACTAAACGCTTAAGAGATCGCTTTTATCGCTAAGAAAGCGAAAGAGGCAGCTGTTGTGTTATCACCCCTTAAAGCCTTACAGCTCAGTAGCTTTGGCTCTCTCTCTCTCCCTCTCCCTCTCTCTCTCGCTGTCGCACCACATACTATGTATATATAATAACGTTATACCAAAAGGCAACTATTGACCCAATTTCATGATTTCATAAATTCATTTTTCACACAAATAGACAAATTTATTATTGTCTTAAATCTTACGTTGCGTTGAGATATAGTCTCTTAAGATATAACATCTAATATCTCAAGGCTTTCACTCTCTCTAAGCTTTTGTGTTGTGAAGACTAAACATAGCAATGCATATAATGCTCAGTCATTTAGTGTTGCATTCAAAGCGTGTCCTCTAATTAATGTATTAAAATATTTAGAGGAGACGAGAATTTATTGCCTTTTTGGGCAACCGTTGTATAAATTATATAATATTTTTAAGACAACAACTATTCCGGAGTCATAAAAGAAGAGAGAAAAATGTAAATCATTTTGTGGAACAAATAATATAACTTTTATATGTATTATTATTATATAAACTTTATTTTTGTGTTACAACATATTGACAGGTGGTTTCATTGCACGTTCGTTTAGGTTCTCCTTATATTTTTCTCTCTTATTTTTTTTGCTCGTTTAGTGTAAGCAAAAGATATATATGTATGAAAAGCTATAACTGTTTGTGAATTTACAACAAAAATGTATACACAATACATTTGAAACACACTTTTCTATCACTCGCGTAAAACACACACACAATGCGAACGTAAAAACTTTATTTTTCTGGTTTATATTTTTGATGTCAAAACAACACAAAAGTGTATACTTTTTTCCGCTGGTAAGTGAGCACCAAATATATTGGCAAATATTTTTAGTTTATATTAATATTCTATGTCTCTAAAGAATTTTCACTTTATTTCTACTAAAAATAAGTTTTTCTCGATTTATATATTTTGCCAAACATTTGTTTGCAATTAATTTTATGTTTCAAAGTTTTTTACCTTAAATTTTGACTCATTTCACGCATTTTGTGTAAAAATTAATTATCAATTTATGAAACGAAAAGGAAGTGTAAGTTATAGTAATTGATTGCTTGCGAGCGCTATTATAAAGAATTTAATAGTTTTTAGTTTGCGTTTGTGGCCATCATATAAATCAGAGGTGACCAAAGGTGTGGTGTAAAACATTTGTTAGTTCTTATTATTCATAAATATGTAATCAATTTGGGGTTAGTTTTGAATTTTGTTTAACATTTGCATCTGAAATATTGAATTTACAAAATAAGTTTTGAGCAAAAATATTTACGAACTATTCCTTAACTATCGTATTATTTATTAAAATAATATTTTTAAAAGTTAAATGCATGTACTTTTTTGACCACATCTCTGATCAAACATATAATAAAATACATAAAAGGTAGAGAGAGAGAGAGAGAGAGAGAGAGCTTGATTTAAGCTGAGACATGAAACATGAAATTATGTATAAAATATTTTGGAAAGCATTAGAAAGCAATTCGATATATATTTGTTGCTTAAGTTAATAAATTTGTAATTTTGTTCACAAAAGGCAACTTAAATGTAATTAATGTCTGACCTAATGCCAGGACATGTCTGAACCGAATAGTTTTCATATTAAATTTGAAGACAACTTTTCAACACTTGAAGTGATGTTTGAATTGTCTATAATATAAACGAAGCAAAAAACGATTCTGTTTTAATTGTGCGCGTATTTAAAGTCATGTAATGTCTTAGTCATGGCTTTGCGTATCATTGACTTGTGTTATGCAGAATCGCGTTCAACAGCTCTACCGAAGCCTTTATCGAGAATTGAAAACACATTTTATGTCTTTCTCTGCAGTTATATCTTTCAGTGCATTCGTCTTCCCGTCGAATAATTGAATTCTGAAACAATAATTATCAGTAAAATTCTTATTAAGGCATTGTATGCATCCTTAAGGATGTGATGAAATTTCGTAACTTATTGTAAAACACAATCGACTTATAAGTACCTCAAATAAATGTATCGAAAATATATATAATGTAATCAGTAGTTGCAAACAAATACGCCCTTTCCATACAGTGTATTAAAAACCATGTTTATAGTGTACTTTACTTTATATGTGTGCACTCCAAGGGTGTCGATCAGAGAGTCTTTTGTATATTTATGTTATAAGAAACACGATATCACTCTTGGTTTGTGTGTTATAATGCTTAACACACTTTCTCGATATGATATAACTGTTACTTATATATTCTGTTATAAGGGGTGTAACAGTTATAATGGCTTACCGGCCGTGTAGTTAAATGATAAGCACTGGAAATCATAAATAGATTTTTTACAAAACAAAAGAAAATAGACTTTTAAATTGAATTAAAATGCAAACAATGGATGCGTTTATGGGGAGTGAATAGGAGGCCAATGACCAAAAGTTAGCTGATATTAAGCAAATACTCTAACATTTCTATTTCCAATAATTTCCGTTCTCGGAGGCAGTATTTCAATAGTATTTGATTCGCATATTTATCTGTTTTGGTTGCTCTGGTGTCGAGGGCTCAGGGCTTTCGGAGCGCATTAATTGTCAATTGTATTTCTCTATACCATTTGTCTCTCCTATTATAATACGATATATTTTTTTCATAAACCACTCAATTGTCTCCCAAAGAATATAAACTCTAATTTTTTAAAGGGAGGGGTTTTTAAATTTAGAGGTAATTTAACAATTCTAACAACAACTACACATTTAGCATCTTTTTTCCGGTACTTTAAATGTAGCTTTGCTTTCCGGTTCACATGTTTGTCCCCTTCGCCCCCTTTGCCCGGATGAACACCACATCCCATAGCTTAGACATAGGCCGGGTTAAGGCTGGTTGAGGTAGGATAAGGTATGTTTGGGTATCTATGGCTAAACGGGTAAACACTATTGTTTGCACATTCAATGATAGTCTGCATATCTTTTTATGGTATGTCTTACAGAAGATTAACTTCAAAGATATGTTACACTAAAAAGTAGAAGAAAATCCAATTCTTAAGTATAGATATAATTTTAGTTTTACATTATCTATAGTTATGAAAGTATATGAAAAGTAATTCTTATATATTAAGAGTGGAGACATCGGTAGGAATTAGATGGGGAATGAGATAAGGAGGGCTCGAGTGCTAGAGTACTAGAGTATAGCAAACAGAGGTGACCAGCAGTTGCTGCTCTAATAAAACATGCCTTTGAATAAGCATATCATAGATGGGGAGGGCTTTTAATGTGACCCCCAATTCACAACTCATTGATTTCCTCATTAACTCGATTCCCCGCTTTGATGGCCTCCCGTAGTCTCATATGTCTGGTCACCATTGGTTTCCTCAATTGAATCGCTTTATGATTAGGTTTTATGTTGAATATTAGACAAAAAAATTAGAAAACATTAACTCAAAAACTTGTGAGAGTTGTGTGTAATGTAAGTACAGCTGAAATATTCAAAACTTGTTATTAAAAGCAAGTTTGAGGCAACATTTGGCAGCCAAACACTGCTTTTAAATGTAGCACTGATGCGTGCGGGGCTACAGTACTGCTGGTGCTGCTCTGTTCCACTTTGCCTCTCTCTCTCTCTCTCCCTCTCTCCAGCATCTCCTCATTGAACAACATATGCAGCCATATATTAATCCGATGTATGTGTTATAGAATATATGCTTTTGTTTAATGTAGCGCTTATGCTATGCTATGCCTTATATAATGCATTTGATGAATCATTTATATTTAATGGCCTTTAATTGAAATAACTTTAAGCGACTTTTAGCTAAAGATGTGAAATAGATTTTTGCTAAACATATCATCTCTGATGCCTTCTTAATGCAAACACTATAACGAGTTCTCTAAAAGTCATAAACTTTTGAATTTTAACAAAAATATTATTTGTTATTTCATTTAAAATGCTTAACAATTTATAAATGAAGTTAATGTTTGCCTTTAATTTACAAACTCTATTCAAATCGACAAATATTGTGCACTTTATTGCAGATTGTCTTCAATTCTTTATCTAATTTTAGTTTATTATTTAATTATCTCTTAATTGAAAGAATTTCTCAAAATTTAATTATAAATTTCATTTTCAAATTCATTTATTAAATTATTCGTGAAAAACAACAAACGATTATTAATACAGAATTAATTTAAACAAAAGTTGACATCAAATTAATATTCTTGAATAATATATTAGTATTTATTAGATTTATGTGATAGGAGAGAGAGAGAGAGAGAGAGAGAGGTCAACTCTTTAATGATTACTTTCTCGTAATTATTATTTAATGTTAAAATGTTTTTTTTATTAATTGACAAAATGTTCATTAAGAGAGAGAGAGAGAGAGAGAGAGAGAGATGGGTATAAAATTGATTTTGCATTTAATAAGTCTTTATTAATTAGCAATTTTGAACAATATTTAATTATTGTAAATACTAATGACAAATAATTTAATTAAAATTTTGCATTAATTAATGCTAATCTTGAACATCGGTTTTCAAAACAAATGATATCTAATGAACATTTTGTCAATTAATAAAAAAAACATTTTAACATTAAATAATAATTACGAGAAAGTAATCATTAAAGAGTTGACCTCTCATTACAAACAAAACAAATTCAATGATTATTTAATGCAATAAATCGTTGAGTTGTTGTCAAAAGTAATGTTTAAAAGTAGTGACTATTAAATTGTATTCATGTGTATAACTAAGCAATGAATATGAGAGACATATTTGCGTTCAAATTAATTCATTCAATTAATTCTGCGCTCTTTTAAAGCCTTTTAAACGTATTTTGCTTTTCATATAACCGTATGAATGATTACATTGTGAGAGCACTTAAATATAACAATCAAATGGTTATATATTTACACGATTTGAAAGCAATTCAATTCATACTCCATCTCTTCAATGAGGATGAGATCCAGTTGTGACTCATTTAAGCCAAAAGTCACATCATTTGAGTTTGACTTTCATATAGATTTGTTGCAACAAAAGCCATCATTTTATCTTAAAATAATTAATTCTCTTAAATAAATTATTTTCATTTATTTGATAACGAAATGATCCGTTCATTCATTTACTGTTTACGATATAAATAAGTTCGGAATCAAATTAGGAAACAATATTGAAGTGTCAAATATATATAAATATATGAATCTCTGCTCATTTTAGTTGACTTTACTTTTGTTTGATTATCTGAACTAATCCTACGATATATATAACAATATTTCATTTTATGAATTATACGCTTAGAGATCGTGGAAACGATAATAATGTCTAATATTCAGTGCCTATGGAATCGCAACCAATCCTTAAGCAAACATATCTTTTGATTGGTTTAATACTTTTATGTATATAATAAATATTATGTATTATTTAAAAGTATCATAAAATATAAACTCTTATATTTTGAGAATTTAATGCCATTCGCTGTCAAATCAAAAGTGATTTTTCTCTAAAGAAAAAACACACTTTTAACGAGTGAATGAATTGACATTTTTTGTCGATACCTAATATTTCCCTTTAAATAATAATAAGAAATATAAACTTGATGTTTATATATTGATATAAAAAATGGTCATTTTGTTGACCAGAAAAAACGATTGCAACGTTAAATCGATACAAACTTATTTTGACGACTTTATTACACACATACAAAAAATAGGATCAAATGCTTTTACACTCTCTTTAAAACATTATTCAAAATCAATTTCACCTTAAAATGCATGAATTGTCCGCCGCTTAACACAAAACTCCAATGATTTTGATTTATGGCATAAATACGGGATTTATTGCACAACTTATCTCTTCGCTAATTCTTGTGCTGGAATTTGAAGCGAAATATAGTTTTAAATCTGTTTGAACTCCAAAAATATTATTTTAAAGATAAGCTTAGATTTATTGGTTTACATGCATTTGTGATCAACTGTTCTTCACGTCTAATCATTATTTATTAAATATTATTTTCATTAAATACAAAGTAATTGATATGAAGTCAAAACATATTTTATGATTTATTAGCCATAATTCATATTTGTATTTATCTATCATTAAAATCGATCTTTGATTCAATTGTAAATTATATGACTTTTATTATACAATAAATCAAACGATTGTTTTTATATAACAGCATATTTGTTGGCGAGTTTTTATTTCATGATTATTCCATTCAAAATGTATATATGATTTGCAACATAAATGTACTTTACTAACAGTACATTTCATAATGAACCATAAATTTGTAAATTATTTTTTATGAATTAATTATTTCATAAACAAGCGTTTCTTTTAATCTCTAAACAAATTAATTGAGTTTTGGTTTGAAGAACATATTTATTGAATTTAATTGTTTGTTATTTTGCTAACAAAGTTATCCCGTTTTACAAAATAAAAATCATGGTAATTCTTATATTAATATTTGCCATGTTAGCAATTTATATAAAGGTAAGATTCTCTCGTAATGAAAATATTATTTAAAAACTAAAACTTCTTAATTAAAGTATTTGTTTATGTTATTAATTATTAAATAAAGAGATTCAAAATGACATGTTAATTATTTATAAACATAAAAAGCATGATTTTGTTTATCATTGTTATGAAAGATATATAAAAATGGTGTTATTGATAAGATTTGATGGCAAGAATTGGTGTGAAATATATTTGACTTGTGATGGAAGTGATGGTCGGATGTATGCGTTTAGAGCGATGATAGCATTCGCATACAATTATTGAGATATAGGCGTCATATCCGAGATGTGTAGTGCATAGCAATGCAATAGTTTGTCATGAGTTAGCATTCAATTCAATATAAATGATATGAGCAATGAATTGGGCTCTCAATGGGAGCGATGGCAGGGATGGGGAAGCGTTTGGAAACATTGGCATCTTTAGCATTGTCTACATAGAGTTGGCTCTACTTTATCATCAATCCATCATAAATATTGCTCTCAAAACGCTATACACTATTGGAAAATAGAGAATAAGAAAGAGATCCTATAGTATATTCTGTAGTAGACATTAGAATATGAAAACAGAGCTAAAACAAAGTCTCAATGCATTGAATGCAACGACAAATTGAAATCAATAATAAGTAAAGTGTACGGAGAATGTGCTCAACTGTATATAAATCCAAAGCCAAAACTATGTGCCGTTCCTCCAGCTCTCTCTCTCTCTCTCTCTCTCTCTCTCTCTCTCAGGAGATTTATACTACTCTATGAATACTGCATATAATATAATATATAATATAGTATTCAGTTTTGCGAAAATAATATTATAAAATATTGTTTAGTTTATTTCAATTTGCTTTAATAGCTTTCCATCTTATAACTTAACTTTAGAGCTAATTTAATGGATGCTACAAATGCTGTGCTGTGCCTGTGCTATGTTCTGCTGTACTCTCTGTGAGTTCCCCATAAAGTCCCCTATTTTAGTGAAAGCATGTTCTTATGACAATACTTTTGACTAATTTTATTCATTTATTTATTACTCTTTTAATAAAAGATAATTAATTAATGTTTTACGTCCGAAATGGTTGACTCACTTTTCTCAGCAATATTTTCAATCAAACAAATAGACGATTAAGTAATTTAGTTAAAGATTATTAATAAAGTTAATGCTTAATGTAATTCTACATTTATCGTCATTTATCTCATTTATGTCTTTATTACTATCGATCTCTTCAATGCTCTTTACTATATCTTTTGCTTCACTCATATATAATACCCATAACTCTAATTCTGCGACAATTCTTTTGCAATGAATATAATATTCTGCAGACCATTGGTATACGCTTTGCTCTCTATTGCTGTCATTACTTTATGTATACTTATATTATAGATTATATACAGTATATATCGATATACTGTACTGTACTATATAAACCTTATGTATGGTTTATAATACAAACTTTATATACATATACTTTATATAAGAATATTTAGTTAATAACATCTTTAAACTTCATTCTGAATATAGAGTGCAGTCATAAAAGATTTTATAATAACTTATTCTTCTACTGTATATCACATATATTTTTATTTTGTTAAACATTTTTATTTCAAAATATTTATTTAAGAGATTGAGCATTAAATATGTGCTCCTATTTTGCCTTTCATGGCATCATTAGATGAATTCACTCCACTTTTAAACATATTATTCAATATATTAAAGAAATTTCATTTTGAATTGTATTTCAAATAAACATTTATTAATTGCATTATTCTTTAATAAATTTAATTAAATTTCTGCACTTTTAAAATTTATAAATAATGATTTGAATAAAAATAATGTTTTAAATCTATAAATTGCTTAAACATAAAATTAGATCTAAAAAGTATGAATTTGTAAATATTTTAATAAAAGCTCAATAACATTATTATCTCAAGATAATAACATCATTTGCGTTATTATAGCATTGATTAAAAATATATCATATATCAATTTTAAGTACATTTATTTGTTAAATAAAAGAAGTTATAAATAATTTTTAAAAAAAAGTTTTAATGTAAATGAATTTGTTTGTAAAATTAGGAGAGAGAGAGAGAGAGAGAGAGAGAGAGAGAGAGAGAGAGAGAGAGAGAGAGAGAGAGAGAGAGAGAGAGAG
>CAJPIZ010000052.1:0-42667 GCA_905368565.1 Medioppia subpectinata
TGTAAAAATAAATCAAATGATATAATTAATGAAGAGTTAGACGTTGTGACCAAAAATATGGATAAATGTTTTAAGAGAGCCATTGCTGTAATCAAACTTGAAATGAATGAAAAAGTAATTTAAAATCCATTTA
The DNA here is from genome assembly GCA_905368565.1 of Medioppia subpectinata. Taxonomy (NCBI): domain Eukaryota; kingdom Metazoa; phylum Arthropoda; class Arachnida; order Sarcoptiformes; family Oppiidae; genus Medioppia; species Medioppia subpectinata. Next base: position 134 of record CAJPIZ010000052.1, read on the forward strand.
TTCATTATATAGTAATTTTGTTTTCAATTTTTTTTATTATAGAAAAACATTTGGTTAGAGGATACAAAAGAGTCAATGTCTTCATTAAACTCCGGTCTTTCGCTTTCATCTTCTTTTTCTTCTTCTTCTTCCGAAGAGTACAATCAAAACGATCGAACAGTCAGTATATATAATAAGTTTAGTTTAATATCTATTTCTAACTTACAATGAAATATTTGAAAAAAGTGTGGAGATTTGATGGGCGATAGAAACCAGAGTTTTTCATCGATTTCTTCATCATCTTCTCCGACAAGTTATGTTGGTTTACAGTCAGGAAAATTCGGTTTATAAACATTTTATAACCTTTTTCACTCAAGACTATGGGAAGATTAACCTACCGTTAAGTCATTACTTTCCCTGTAAAGAGCGGTAGTCCATTTCACTCTTAACCTATATTCCCATATACTGTTCAAAATGAGACACGATTTAAGTCCCCTTGGTAATCGCTAACACACTATAAATGTAAAGCGAATAAATTATATTTAAAAATTTAACCCAAATTTACACCAACAAAACGATAAGCTCCTAATAAAGGGCTGCAATATTTCATTCATAAAAATATTTCTTATCCCAAATTGAATTGAAATTTTCTTAATACAGATTCTAGTGAATGAAGAAATTGTCAAAAGAGTACAAAATGCCAACACTTCAGAAGCATTGGTTAATAATTTGGATTTAAACAAGTCGTTTACAATTAAAGTCCAAAGCTTTTCATACTGTGGTAAACAGTGTGGAGAAGTGGTGACTGAATATGTGGCCAAACCAGACATACCTGACAACCAATTCATGGATGCATCAAATGATGTGAATGCCTATCAAATTACAAGACTTTAAACTAAATTTTAAGTTATATGAAGTTCTGCCAAATTTTATCACAAATTCAGTTTAAAAATACATTTGTTTGATTCACTTATAAATATATTGTTTCTCATAATTCATACAAACTTTATTGCATTTTATTGTAATTCATATTTTTATACAATATTCACATATTTTTAGAGAAATTGCTTTCAGGAAATATTAGAAATATGATTTAATAATTAATTATTTTAATAAATATAAAAATCTGATAATAATTTATAAAATAGACGTCAAAAGTACATAATTTCTTGTAATAAAGTTCCTATTAATTAATAATTAAATATTTTGGACATATATTTAAAAATTTAATTAATTTCCTTATAATGTATTATAAAATAACTTTACACTCAAAACGTGTCATTTATCGACGATTTAGTGTTTTTCATCTCAAATAAAAATTTAATTTATAAATAATTTAATATTTAATTATATTTATTAATTGTCTGAAAAATAAGAACATAATTGAATGAAAATGAATTATAACTTATTTATATTATTAATAATTTACAATTATTCAATAAATATATACAAAGTGTGAATAACACAAATATAGTCCAATAATAACTCCATAATTATAATGTGTATTATATTTATTAAATTAAGTTATTTATAAATTAATATGAATTAAAATAAATGAACAAAAAATAAAACAATTTATTAATTGAATAAACTTTTTGAACTAAAGTTTGTATAAAGTGTACGTAATTTATGAACAAATCGTTGAAAAATGCTTCGATTGGTTGAGAGGTGTTTAATGTGAGCCAATGAGAGGCGATAGAGATATGCAATGATATGACAGTTGAAAGTATGAATAGTTTGGTTGGTTTGCATTGAGTCTGCATTGCATTCAATCGTTTGAGTCTATAGTCTATGCTTTGAAACATCACTTGAATTGATCCGAAGTTGTGAACGGTACCTAAGCTGCCTGTGGCCAGAAGTCCTTACCGACGACTTTCTCCTGTTGCTCAGCCACCACCTCCTGCTCCTGAATGGCGTCTACATTCACAACATCACTACAATACTCGCTACAATGTGTGCTTAAAGTGTGTTTTGTATGAATGGATCCATTGATGGATAGGTTTGGCAAAGAAGTGGCCGCAGATATAGAGGCGGACACTCGTGAGGCGGTGCAGAAGATAACCGTTGTTTGGATGCAAATGGGATTAAGCACTCAGGATATGGTGAACCGCATGAAAGAGATTAAACAAATCCATTCGACGGCCAATAGGAATGCGCTGAAGACCGAGACCTCATGTCTGGAGCGACTGATCCAATACACGGACACAAAGCTGAGCCAAATCAATGTGATTCTCGCGGACTTAACGCTACCGGCGTTTACGGCGCCGACCGATGTGTCGCTCAAACAGTTGGGAAGAATTCTTGTCTATAAGTTCAGTGAATTGGAAGCGCTTAAGAAGGAAAGGCTCAACCAATTGACAGAACTGAAGTCGAAACGAGACAAACTGCTGAAGAATATGAATATGAAGGCCAAAGAGTTGAGAACCGCCACTAATATCCCATCTGATGAAGAGTTGATGCATTTGCAGAGCTATGTCTCCGATCTGACGAAAGAGCGCTCAAAACGATTCAATAAATACAAGTCTTTGAAGAAAATAATCGAAGAGCTCTTCAAAGAACTCGAAAGGGATGTGAACTCAGACTTTGAGAAACACCTCTTATTTGAAGAGTCAGACGATTTCATACTATCCGACGATCACATGAAGAGATTAGCGACTCTTCACTCAGAGCTCGAGACTTGTTATCAACAAAATGACGACAAGAGGAAGGAAATGGAGAAAAGATTGGATTCGCTTTGGAATAAACTGGAAGTCGAACAAAGCTATAGAGACGCCTTCTATCGCAATAAGAATGGCTGCAAACCATCGGTTTTGGCTCTTCTCGCTGATGAGGTGAACAAATATGAAGAACTGAAGCGACAAAACATCGAAGTATTCATTGAAAAAGTTCGCCAGGAATTGGAGGAATGGTATGACAAGTGCTATACTTCTGATGAGGAAAGAGACAAATTTCAAGAGTATTTCGATTGCAATGAATTGACTGAAGATTTACTCGATTTACACGAAAAAGAGTTACAAAGACTTCAGAATCACTAGTTACTTACGCTTCTCTACAAGCTGGCGAACAGACTTACCGTATTGGTAACCCTTGCTATAGTTCTCAACCTCTTGTTTCGGTTACTAGGTTTGGCAAAGTTGTTGTCTCCGCCTCGAGAAGAGCGGGAAGAGCGGGAGAAGAACGCCATTAAGAAAAAGTTACCAAAAGTTGAGAATATTCTCAAGAAATTGAGTGAAGAAAGACATCAACAAAAGGGACAGCACTTTGAAGTGTTTGGAAATGCAGTCAAACAATACTTAGAGAACCAAAAGATGGAATACCAGGACATGAAAGAGAATGAGAAGAAAGAGAGACAACGACTCAAACTAATGGAGAAGAATGGAGGGATGAAAGGCGGCCCGAAATCCACTCCTGTTTGCGGTGTTGTCTTACGCCGGACTCCCGTCAAGAGAGGCTTTACTCCCGCCTCTCCCGGACGTAACGGTGACTCAAACAGTAAAGTTCGTCGCATTGGAGGACCGCTGACGCCATCGCGTGAGATGAATAGCCGCGCGCAGACCAACCGACCCGTTGTGGGCCGAGAAAAGCCCGTTCCCAGAGCTCGAGCCCGCAATTTAGAGGCACAGATGAACCAAATGCTCGAAACTAATATCTCGGCCTCTGTTCTCAGCATCAATGAGGAACAGTTTCAGGTGAGTTAGCCATACATTCAGTGCATTGGTTTGATTTGATTTACTAAACATTGCCATCACTTATAGGCGCCGCTCACAGACCGAGACTACGGTAACTCTACTTTCATAAGTACGACACAAAGACCTCAATCGCCAACACGTAATGTCACCAAAAGACGAGAACCCAAAACCAATGCTATTCATCGAAGACTTTCCCGGAGTTGCAATGATTTGTCGGAAGCGACCAAAAAGATGCAAATAACTAATGGCTTGCATTTGGCGACCACTAGAAGTACTCCGGCGTCACCGCAACCCAAGAGCGCTTATGGCGCGACTCCGAGTCGATTACCTCGTATTGCAGTCGGACAGCGGAAACGACCATTTCTTCCCTTTTAATCACAATTACGTCAAACATATTTATTTTGTATTCAAACTTATTTGTACTCCAATTGATATAATTGTCTGTCTTTTATATACCTTTTAATTTTTCATTTATTTTATCATAAGAAACGAAACTTATATTAAAATAGGTTGTAAAGAATCTATAATATTAAACAAATATTTATTCTAAAACTACTTTTATAAAGTAAATATAAGACATAATTTATGGTTAAAACATAATAAAATTTAATATTGGTTTATGATAACAATGTGTTTTCACTCATTTCAATGTTTAAACTTTTCAAACTAAATTCAAATCTACAACACATGACAGCATTAGCATAGGTATTGAAATGTAACTCAATATTATTTTAAATATATTGGTTTATGATAACAATGTGTTTTCACTCATTTCAATGTTTAAACTTTTCAAACTAAATTCAAATCTACAACACATGACAGCATTAGCATAGGTATTGAAATGTAACTCATAAACTAAATGTTGTCAAATCAATAATTAGCTTATTGTTCGGATAAATGATAGTTTGCAAACTCTGCTAATCTGTGTCACAATTGTCTATATATCACACCAATTATTGGTAACCAATGGCCAGGTGTACAGTACATGAATGCATGAATCTATTAATGTGATCATCATGATTCATGTGATAACCACAGGTATTCCTAATCACATCAATACAACATTACTGTACTGTAAAGGTATTACTGTTAACATACCATAGAGTACTGTATACAGGTATTACAGTATTATTGCTATGTTTTTAAGCTCAAAATCAGTGTCCAATAGTAGACAAGAGACTGACTGTACGTCTGTATGAATCATATGATAGGAGACGTCAAACCAATAGATGTCTCTAAAGTGTGTATAATTGGAGTCAATGTTTACAATCGCTGACAGAGAGACAGACTGTGAGTGAAGAGTATTGAAGAGTATTGTCTCAATTGGCAGAAACATTACCACTATATCTGACATCTGGTTGAGTGACAATCACTGCAATCACACAACTATGACATCCACTCCAAGAAGTGCTGGCGAAGACTCTCTCAACGGTATGTCTCATCGCTTTCACTATTGTTTGCCATTAAGTGTTGAATCCATACAAAGACATTGTCTTTAAGACAATTGTCACCCATTTGTGCCATTGATGTCCATTTGGACAAAGAGTAGAGTAGAGTAGAGACAGTGATAATGGATGGCGGAGTTGTGTCGGCCCGAAGAGGGTCTCAATGGTTGACTCGTTGGAGACAATTGTCTTAAGATTACATAAAACTACGCAATAAATGATTGAATAGTAATCTATGGCTGAGATTGCAATCAATTGATTGTCACTTCACTTATCATACGGTTTGACAATACGTTTGTCACGTCTTCACCGCTCGACTCAATGACAATCAAATCAATGCCTTTTCGCTACTCTTTCGCATCGAAACAATCGATTGATTGATAAATGCATTAAATTATTGATTAAATAATGTCTTAATTAAGTTGTAATTGCATTCAAATGGCATTTAATATATGTTTACTGAAAACCTTTGAACCATATGTGCGACCAATGAATGGGTCGTTCACTTCTTGGGCTCAGCAATCAAAACAAATAACATGTAAACCAATGCCAGTTGAATGAGTTAAATGCCATCACTTTTAATCATTCAATCAATAGGTATTGCTTTCCCTCACTTCAACACTTCCACTCACATTAACTAATACTGTATTAATATAACAGCATTTGAGAGCAAATATCCATCATTTGGTTGTTTAAAACATATTGACATTAATGTTATAATTGAAAGCAAAAGTTTGTAAACAATGATTACATAAGTTGTGATTATAAATGCGTTTTATTTGTTTGATATGACTATTGATTACAAATAATGACAATAAATGTTAGGTTCAGACATATGTGAAACACCATTTGAAAAGTGGTCAAAACTGGCTCTTATATTAATAATCACTAAATCTTGTAATTCTCGCACATATTTTGAATACAATTAATTATAAATAAAAATACTGAAAACAATTTTGTAGATATAATGTTGTGACACATAATAGCTATAAATTGCAATAAAACTTTAACAGTAATATTAAGATAGTTATAGTTACTGTTAGCCTTTAATACTGGCCAACTTTCAAATAATGGTTATACTATATTTTGGGACACATTTTTACACAGTTTTGTTTTTGATATCTATATTGACATGACATTACATTAGCATTAGTTGCAAATTAGCCGCAATTGTGTAACTAATTGGTACTATTTGTTGAATACATTGAATTGTGTTTAATAGAGTCGTGGGTCGAAGTGAACGGTAGCCAAACGATGGGAACTCCCGTTCATCTGATGGGAAGAAGTGGTGGAATACACAGTGGTTTCCATAGTCTCGAAAGACTTCTATGGGAAGCACAGAAAGAGAGCAATCAGTCTTCATTTGGCGGAAGCGCTCGTAATTCGCATAGCATTAGCCCAAAGAGCGCTCAAAGTCCGGTCTTTCCTGTCGAGTCGTTGTCTCCAAATGAGTCACTCTTTTGCAAAGTTTGTATTGAATTGATTTAATTATTTCTTCTTTTATTAACCAATGATTTGTGTTATGTATTTAGGATGAAATGCTTGAACGGAGTCGACAGTTGAGCACTGATTGGTTATGGGATTGGAGTACAAGAGATCAATTGCCAAAGTATTTAAACATTTAAAATGCATTGAATTAGTGTAACATAAAAGTTGTTTGTAATGATCGCAAGGGAGTGGACATTGAATCAAATGGTGCCGTTGAGGAAGAGTCGTATGAGTTTACGTCAGTGGGCTATAAGACGAGGCCTTTTCTCCAAAGAAGTTCTGTCTCTACTATTGCTGACCAATATTCTGTCCCTCATTCTCGGCGCTGGCATTGGTTACACGATTTTGGTTCGGAGGACTATATAATGTGTCCATTAAATGATGTTTTGTGTTCACGTAATTCATAATCGATTGGTATTTAGTATAATATATCTTATATGACAGATGTATGACAACTATATCTTAATTCATTTAATATGAGTATAAAATAGTTTGTATTGTTGTTGGAAAAACAATAGATGAGATAAAACTTGATGTTCAGTTACAGTTCAACTCATTCTATCAATTATATTAATTGTCTTTTTTTATTACATAAAATAACTCATTTAGTTATTAATTGATATAAATATCACATCATTAATACAATTCTATATATAATACACTCACATAAATATATTTGTTTTATCAAATCTATATTCAATGCTTAAAGCTTTGAAGCTCTTACAGTTGAAAAGCTGTTTGTGGTTTAAAACCTATTGTATTTTGTGCACCAAATATCAATACCGGATCATAGCTTATGATAGACTAATTAATATATATATATATTTATTTAATATTTACGGTATTAAGTGATTGAGTTATAGTAAGTGCCTGTCAGTGAAAAATTAGCATATTTTCTATCCATTGCCCGACCGATCGAAGTGTTGCAAAACAATTAGCTTTATTTATGTTATGTCTGCCCTCCGATTCAATCAGTTCTCTAAATTGATGTTTTATATAATTTTTTATTAACAAGAATTAAACATTTTTGTACATAAATTACTATTATTGGGATATTCGGTGTATTTAACTATATATATATTTAACTATTTATGTTTTTGTATATTTGACTATTCATTGAAATAAATCTCTTGTAAACAATAAGTACTGAGGAATAAGTGAATCTTTGTATATGTTTGTTGTCAGTTGTGGTAACCGTTGGAGACAATTGACACTTAGCTTCACATCGGATGACAGCATAACTAATAGAACACAGAATCGCATCAATAGTTGTGGAAATCATTTTGACGATCAATACATCAATTTCTCACTTTGCATATCAATTATGGTAATTATGAACAATGGTTTGATTTGAGGACTCTTCGGTAAACTCTGATTCTTTCGGTTTTAGGGATTGTTAGCTCTATTGAGGAAATTGAAGGCAACCCCTAATAGGGAGCTAAGAATTCTTCTTCTGGGTCTCGACAATGTTTGTATCAATACTTTCTCATCAATACTTAGCTCTCGTTTTGAACATTAGACGCTTTTTTATTTGTATATAAAGGCAGGAAAGACAACAATTCTCAAGAAGATGGCCTCCGAAGACGTTACACATATAACACCGACTCAGGTATTGATTTGCACTCTCTTTACGGCCAACTCATGCAATATTGGAGTGCTTTTAGGGCTTTAATATAAAAAGTGTTCAATCGGTGGGCTTTAAGCTGAATGTGTGGGACATCGGAGGACAGCGTAAGATAAGGCCGTATTGGCGTAATTACTTCGACAACACAGACGTATTGGTCTGTCATCCAAACCAATCAATGCGTTTCAATCAATTAATTGTTGCATTTCTTAGATTTATGTCATCGACAGCGCAGACAAGAAGAGATTTGAAGAAACATCTGTGGTATTCATAATTGTTTTATTCCATTACTTGTAATCATTGGACTATTTATATAGGAATTGAACGAACTATTGAGCGAAGAGAAACTGATTGGCGTCCCTATACTGGTCTACGCTAACAAACAGGACCTCTTCAACGCCTCGCCCGCCAGTGAACTCGCAGAGGGACTGCATTTGATGGCTATAAGGGACAGGACGTGGCAAATACAGCCCTGTTCTGCCATTTCGGCCGAAGGACTTAAGGTGTGACTAACGAACCCCCAAATGAATGTAATCATACTTTACTCCATATACCCAACAGGAGGGCCTGGAGTGGGCGTGTAAGAACATTAAGACCATTACTAAATAAATACACGCACTTTGGCGCCAATCAATCCACTAAATGTTAACACAAACTCAAACACATATTTAATTACTATTTAATTAATAACAATAAATTTACTAATTATAATGACTCGTTAGTTATAATCTTAATAATGGCTAACAGTAAGTATATATTAGTGCTTCAATCAGACCATACTAGCGATCACTGCGTGAGTGAAATCAGTATTAGAGGCATAACCGCCCAAATCTCTTGTCCGCACTTTTCCGGATGCGATTACTTTTTCGAGAGCGGCCTGTATTTGATTGGCGTATTCGTGGAGATTCACATGTCTTAGCATTTTCACCGAACACAACAACATAGCCGTCGGGTTCGCTATATTCTTGCCGACCGCCTCACCAAACGTATGACGAGCTCCCGGTTCGTAGAGAACACAGTCCTCACTATAGCTCGCGCCGGGAACCATACCCGCGCCGCCCACTAGACCTGACGCCAAATTGTCAATTATATTCCCGTAGAGGTTAGGCATTACCTGTAAATATATGTAAACCAATATATCAAATATTGTGTAACAGAATAGAGTGCATAGTATATGACAAACCATAACATCGAAGCGGTTTGGATGTGAGACCAATTGCATGCATGTGTTGTCGATAATCATTTGCTCGAATTCAATGTTTGGATACATTTGGGAGATGTCTTTGCATGTGTTGAGGAAGAGTCCATCGCCTAATTTCATGATATTTGCCTTATGAACGACCGTTACTTTCTTCCGGTTATGTTTAGTCGCGTAATCGAAAGCGAATTTTGCGATTCGTTTCGACTTCTCTTCGGTTACGATTTTAAGACATTCAATAACTCCGGGAACCGACTCGTGTTCGAGAGCACTGTATTCACCTTCAGTTTGTTCCCGAATCACAAAGAAATCCAAATTCTCGTAACGGGACTTAATTCCCGGGAAACTCTTGATGTGAACCACATTTGCAAACAAATCCAATTGTCTCCTAATCTTCATATTCAGAGACTGCAGTTCTCCGGCAGTGGAACTGAAAGGTGTCGACAAAATACCCTTCAATGCGATACCATTGCGCTGTAATGAGTCGATCACCGCATCCACGGTTACAGACAGTGACGGATAGATCTCACTATAAGATCACCAAATTTGCACTCAAACTATAGCATCGATTACTGGACACAAACCTTAGGAACAGCTCTTCAAACTCGATGGGGACACCAATGGCACCGAACACCTCTTTAACCGAAGCCATCAGTTCTGGTCCGACGCCATCGCCGGGAATCAAAGTACACTTCAATTTGGATTCGTCTTGAGATAGCGGTTCCGACGCCTGTTGTGACAAATGGCGTGCGATTTGTGGGGCCGACCGCTGGCCACACACTAACGCCCGACCGCTATATGTCTGAAACAATCAACAATTCAGTCAATCAATCCGTTGGACAACAAATCACTCACTCTTTTGATGACATTTCTGGACATCAAAGACATCAATGTTTTGCCAAAACATAACGACATTTCGCGACAATTATTGTCTATTTATTTGGCCGACAATTAGTTAACAATTATAACAACAAAACTATAACTAAAAGTGATTACAATTTAATACTAATTAACAATTAAAAGACAAACAATTGGTTTGTATTGACTCTAACTGTAAATTGAATCCAATTATAGAATGCATTCATAAATATCGTTATTATTTCACTCATTATTTGAGCCCTTATTCTGTTTGACATACTTTTGATGCCAATTGACAATTACCCTAAAAACCCACAGATACGCCGCGGCTTATCTGATGAAAAAAGTGCATTTTATGAAAAAATTAGAAAATCGGCTTATCTGTGGGTTCGGCTTATTTATGGGAATATTTATTAATAAAATATGTTAATTAAAAACAATTTTTAATTTAAATAATCATAATTATTATAATTGATTAATTACAAAATAATGGTATGCATTTATTCAAAACCATCAAAGCTGTCAATTCTATGATTATTTTACTTAAAACATAAGTTATAAATTTCGATTCTACAAACTAATAATATACTAATGATAAATAAGATATTGTAATTAGTATTTAAATAAATTATTTATGTAGTAAATAATAGTTATTTATGCAATATAAGTGTCGCTAATATAGAATGATTGAAAATTTAGCCTAAATATTCAGTGAAATCCCTAAACGTTCCTTAAATTTATAATTAAATTTAGCCCTAAACGTTCCCAAAATTTCACTTCAAACATTTTTAATTATATCACATTTAAAATCACAATTACAACAAACACTAAATTAGATTACTAGTCAATAATTAATAAGACTTAAAAACGTAAACCAGTCAGATTAAACTGCAAGATTTTCAAACAGAGCTCAAAATTCAGCATAACTAACGACTTTGAATTTCTAAACAATTGGATACTTTTAGCCATTATAAATTAGAGGACTAGATAATGACTAATAGGACTCAAAAAGTAAACCAGTGTTTATCAAAAATTACATTCAAAAACTAACATTATATTAAATTCGGCTTATACATAGGTACCGGCTAATCTGTGGGAACATTTTATTTTTAAAATTTTATCATCCGGCTTATACGTGGGTGGGCTTATCTGTGGGTTTTTAGGGTAGATTACAATTGTTAGTCATTTAATAAATTCAGTCATTAATTGCATTAAATAACACTATTTTCATAATAATTATAATATATAATGCATTAAAAAGAGTTATCAATTAATAAAATAAACCACAATTTAATAGCAATTATGAATAACTTTTTATTTGTTTTAAAGGCTTTTTCAATTAAATAATAATCGTTTCATACATTTTTGATAACATTTTGTTTAAATAAACCTAAAGTTATAACAAATCTATTGAAATACATGTTTAAAAATTTTGTAATATTTATATGAAAATTCTGTGTTGAATGACTAGTAATGAAAAAATCAAATTTAATGTGTGCTATGAATGACTTTAAATGTCCACATAATTGGGACATACGTTCGGGTAATTAAATACAAGAGTAAAATATGTTTCGATAAAAATCAAGTGTTGATGAATTGTTAAAATTGAAGTCATAATACTTTCAGTACTTTTAGTTTGATTTCAATGTCTAATGAATGGCAAATCACGACCAATACGTGCGAATCACATCTCGAATGACGGCTCGACATATAGGGCACTGTCCCGGTCCTCGCCATTGCTTGACCGCACATTCGTAACACATACACACGTGTCCGCACATGTATAGTACGCTATTAATGGGCTGTTCGTAGCAAACATTGCACTCATTTCCGATTGCATTCAACGGCTCTATAGAAACAAACAATTTAGTCAAATATAAATTAAACATCAATTGAATATAAAACATACCGGAGTTACTGTTGGCAGTGTTGTTCAGTTTGGGAGAACTCGACGAGTTTGGGGTCAGTCTTACAGTCAAACCATTATTTTGTGTAGTAATGGGACGAGACGTTTGTTGGCTATTCCGGGAGTTCATCACTTGTGCAGAATTGCGAACATTTTCAGGCGTTTCGTTATCAGAAGTGCCTAACAATACAAAACATGCCATTAGTTTAATGCCTTTAAATTAATTATATATGTGTTTCACAGATATACAGAAGTAAACAATAATTACCTAAAACTTTCACTTTAATAGTACTGCCGTAGAGATCAAAGAAAGGCCACATTCGTTGAGTGGAGTCGACGTGCATTAAAGTCTGGACGGGTTGACGATTCTTAGTCATCTGGACTTCACCGCTCTCTGTCATCTTAAAGGCCAGTTCATCGCCGGCTTGCGGTGCGTTCGCCACGTCTTTAATTACAACCCAATACTCAGATCTATCCAACAGTTGGTGCGGATCTTCGGGCAAATCATTGCTATTAATAGTCGACGGATCGCAAGTCGTGAGTCCAAAAGCAAGGCTTCCGGCATATAATTCATCGGTTTGTAAAACTTGGAGCACAAGCTTTTGACCCAAACGTAAGGGACGCTCTGCGAAGACATATCCCTGACAATAGTGGCTATTGTTTCGCTCAGCAATACATCTGTTGTTTAAGAAAAGCATTTGTTAGATATTTTTAAATAAAATAGAAATCAATTTGTGTCTCACCTGTCATTTGAAAGGCGAATATTACAGCCCTTCGTCTTATTGAATGGTAAGGACTGAAAGTTCGCATCCCTATAGACTTGCGGCAGTGGTTCTCTATTTTCTCGGTTGATGTCAATCGTGGAAAGACTTGGAATAATGTTCTCCACTTCAGAGCTATTGCGGCGACAGTTGACGACCTGTTGTCGCGGATCAACGGATTCGATGCCAACAGTATTGCCGTAAATGTCAATCAGTGCCCAAAGCGGACAATTAGTGGAGACACCGCTGAAGAAGACGCCGCGATCCTCACCGTTGATGCCGTAGTGAACGTCTCCCGTCTCACTAACGTAAAAGAAGAGCACGTAATCTCTCACCGCAAACCTCTCGCCCAAAGCTTTGGCCCAATTTCCGGGTTTATTCGTGAGGTCAGGACAGGCGTACTTCGGGAGCGATGAACGACAATAGTTGATGGGATCGTTGGAAGTGAACCCGAAACGGATGGCTCCGCTCCAACTCTGAGAGATGTCCGTGAATTTGATGCAAACCTTTTCGTTCACACGAATGGCGCGATTACTGAAACAAATGCCTTTACAGAAGCTGTCGTTCCGTTGAGCGACCGTCGAGTCGGCCGACAGCCGCACATTCTCTCCGTGTATTGAATGAAATAAAATCGGCGGCAAATTATTGGTCCCGGAGTTCGCCGGACGACGAAGTTTTGGAGAACACGCTATAAATGGGCAAAAAGTTTAATTAGATTTTTATTATAATTTACTCTATTATTTGTACCCATTATTGAAAGCATTGATATAGTGTTTAGTCTTAAATAATTGAATAAAAATCAGAAATAATAAAATAAGAAATCAATAATATATGAAACGAAGTAAACGTTAAAGCATTGAATTTAAGCATCAAATGGCAAATATTAAGGTGAGATCGACTCTCATATTGTGAGACAAAACACGAGATGATTGGAAATATTCACAATCTCTATAAGCTGCGCAAAAATGTGGTCAAATATTGATCATTAAAGTTAACATACGATAACATAATCTCAATTAAAATCTCATTTCCATATAGAGATTGTATTAAAGTGAGAATATTGGAGTTGACTTTCTCTTTGTCTCCGAGTTTGTGATTAAGATCTCATTTCAATCATTTCAACAATACTTTCTATAAAAACTACTAAAAATTATTCATATTTTGTCCAATCATTACAAATATTTTGAATTTCAACAACTCTTACATTAAGTGTTGAAATTATAAAAATTGACTGAACTATACATTTAGTGCCTAAAGCTATGGAAAAGCTTTAACTCAAGTTTACTGTAAAAAAAATGTGAAGAAATAGTGAAAATATTTGAATAAAATTGATGCCTAATATATTGCCAGTCATTTACATTCATATATTGTTAATGTGTGTAATATTAAAGTTAAGCCAATTTCCGAGCAATTATTTAAGTTTTCAAAACTTAACTAAAAATACTCAAAAACGAGTGACAGTTATATAACTGAAAACAAACTAAAATTAGTTTAGGTTTGGGTCGAGTCGAGGGTTCGCTCCTTCTGTGGGACGACAGGAAACTATTAAATATGCGGAGAGAGAGAGAGAGAGAGAGATGAAGTACTAAATACTGGGAAGTATCCGTACATAACAAGAAAATAAGTTATTTATTGTAACTTATTATAAATTTATATAAAAGAATAATTATTGATTAATTCTCGTAAGATTGCCGACAATTATTGAATTGAGAACAAAATATTTCATATATGAATATTTCACACAATAAAATCAATTTTCAGGTAGAGTTCAGAATATTAGCGGATATGTTATATAACAACGAATAGATTTATATTCAATACATTAATAATAAGACACAAAACTAGATAACAGAAAGCAAATGAAGTGAATTCATACCCATTCTCCTAATCTTTTTCAAGATTTTCATGATTTTAATTTGATTTTAAACCAAAAGTATCACAAAAAAAGTTTCACAAGAAGTAGATTGTCTGTTGACTTAGTGCACAATATTTTGGTGGGTTTCAAGTGAAGAACTGATGGCCTTCAGTGCTGGAGAGCAGTGATGGTGTGATAGTGTCTACAAATTGTGTGCACCCAAGCAATAGAGCACTGGTATTGAAGACTGTTATAAGCAAACGGAAGTCACACACCCCTCACCGTATATTTAGTTATTCAGTTGTTTAGCAAACGCTACACACAATTCAATTGAATATATTGGGGAACGGGAGGGACGGATCAGATGGTTAAAAAGGACCGGAAGCTCGTCAATAAGGATGCCGAGGGAGTCGTCCACATCCTCGGTGTTGTTCGCGACTCACATGAAATGATTCCTCTGTTTCTATGAGAAGTTCTCCAAATGGCATGAATTCAAATGAGATCACACTTTCAGACTCAACACAAAACAACAAGTATATCAACGACGAAAAAATATGACAATTAATGCAATTGTTTGGACACGAGATTCAATAATAAGCAAAAGAATAACTTTGTCTCAAAAAACAATAGCTGTGTTCCGGAAACTATACGACAATAGTTATTAAGTTTGTGTTAATCAATAGAAGTATTAAATATTAAACTTATAGAAAAGTTTACGAAATATTCTTGCGATCAATAGTGAGAGCAAATGTGTAACGAGTCGACCAAATATAGCGACTTTCCTCTAACACTGTTTCTCAACAAATGATAGAACAGACTCTTATGTACTGTAAATACAGTGAATGAGAATCGGAGTCGACGAGTATAGGCCCACACCTGCGATGGGCTGTCCTTCCCATACAAACGGCAAACAATTCTCGATATTATTATTGAGCAGTCATTGGAAGCAAACTTTTAGCTAAATATATGCAAAATTCGCATTTAAATATACAAAGAATATATCGATAAAAACAATAATAATCCAAACAATATCACACATATATGTCTCAATCATAAATTATGATAAATTAGTTTTCTTTAGTTAAATAGTGTATAATTTTATATATATTGTGTGGGCACCAGAAATGATGAGTTTGGAACAAATAAAAATAATATAAAATGTTAGAACTTATAAACTATAAACAAGTTTAATCCAACAAAAATATATTTGCAATTCCTTATGTATTTCAGTGGCAAACCATAGAAACCAAATGTGAAACAATATTTTGTACGATTTGTCGGTTGTTTTGCTTTGAAAGCTATAATAGTTTAATAGGAGAGCAGATGAAGTAAATGATGGACATCTGCATCGGTGTAGTGATAGGACGGGTGCATGTGTTGGGCAAAGCATTGTTAGTTATAGTAAGTGGAGTAATGGTTAGCTATAATCCAATTCATAGAACATCTGTTCCTTTCCCTCCCTTTGGTTCCCTTCTCTTAAGAATATAGTGAATAGAGCCAGACGTCAGACGCGTGTCGTCCACGCGATTCAAACCATTAATACCTGAAAACTTAGGCACAAAAGCTGTCGTAAAGGGACAGACATCTGATGCTTTGTCTGAAGCGTGCCTTAAGAGGGCCAACACGTGCCACACGTCCACTCCAGACACCATTTGGCATCAAATCTACTATACTTTGCAAATACTGATACAAACATACATTGGATACTAATATGAGTTGAACTTCAACTTTAACTCTCCCCACATCTCCTCATCCGGACATGTATTTCCTGCCAACCATTTGACACAATATAATGAATAATAACTCTAAACACATCTAAGAATAACTCACATCCTATACATCCGATACATTACTGTATACACCCTTTGCATTATAATTGCAGGACTTGTGCCGCAAATACGGCATAAACTCTTTGGGTATACGAGCCTAACATCTAAGACATCAAACGATACTTACTTTTTATGGTTCTTTAACTGAGACACACGACCCCTGAGACACAACTTAGGACATACGGAAGAGAGAGAGAGAGAGAGAGAGAGAGAGTCACGGAACAAATGTGTTATAGTTGGGACGGAGATAATGACCATAAGTGAAAAACATGTGCATTTGAAACAATTTATTCGTTCATTTCTCTGCATTCATACAATATATTTGGTTTTGAAACAAATTAAGCCGATTGTAGGGAAAGACCACAATTGCCAACACATCTCATAAATGATTGCCTAATACTTGAATTGAGATCACAATTGCCCACAACTGGTCATAACCAATATTAATAGTCCAAAGTTATTGGCCATTGTTTGTCGGCCAATAAGAAAGGATGAGTCAATTGTTTGCTTACCACGTATTTAAACATTCAAATTATATAACAATCAACATTACAAGTATATAAAGTTTATATTATAAACACACCAAACAATTAAAACAATAATTGAAATATACTGTATGTCAACACTTTATTAAGTGATGCAGATTTGCATTCAATGTATGATTCAAGTGATCAATGGATGTCATCATCACTTCAATCATTGATTGCTATTTGCATTGAATAGCAATCAACACATATCTACACAATATATGCAAATCAATGGCATTTAAACACAATTTATAGCTAATAGACATGTAATACATAATAAGACTTACGGTTATTAGTGTTGGTGTTATGGTTGGGATGAGTGCTTAAATCGGCGCCCATTTTATCACCACTTTATGCAAACTTGTATTTAATTATCACTTTTTCTATTGGTTTTGCAATAATTATGATTTTCATTCACATGTATATAACTAATCAACTAATTAATGCATTCATACATCAAATACATGTCTATCTGTGTATATAATAATGAAAGGCATCGAAAACATGTGATTAATTATTAAATTAATATTCAATTAAATGATAACAAAGATATAATAATTGTAATAACAATACAATAATTGTATTCAATATATTCATTGAATAACACGTAAACAAACCCAGTATTGAGTCAATACTTGTATACAGTATAGCGTTGCCATCTGTCACTCACTGCAACTAATAGCTCATTGCAAACATTAATAATAGTTAAACATTGTTTTGATTTTACATTTTTAATTTAGTTTAAAGTTTTATTTATCCATTCATTGATATAGTTGTGGCCAAAAGTTTGCGAAATATAATTTGCGACAATCGGTGGACGGATATAGCGATCATTGGTTTGAATGAAACAAACGCTGTGTTTGTAATCAAATATTGATTTCCTCATCAAATGAATGGTATTTTGCGATACATTTGTAGTGAAACTTGAAATTTGAATTCAGTTTTTGTTGGCAATAATAAGATGTGGTTTTTTGTGGTCTTAAGTTACTTCGCTTTATTAGGTTTGAATGTTTAGAGTTATTATCATTGAATCACTTTATATCTGACACCGCTTTTCATATGTTTAGTGCAACTTTTTCTCATCGTTTTGTCCGTCGGTAAGCATTAATGGATGAAAATATTGAGTGATTATATAATTGTGTCATATTGTATGTGATTAGCGGCCGGACTCTACTATTTGGCTGAATTGGTGGAAGAGTTTAGTGTAATATCGGCTAAAGTAATCAAATCAACTATTTTGGTATTCATATGACATTTGATTGTTTTGTTGGCAATGATTTTGACACTACTTTTATCTCGATTACAGTTAACGCTATTTATATATTTATGTTTATTCCTATTCGAAGAATTGCCCAATTCTTTGATTATCACCGGAATTGTCAGTCATTGCACTCATCTATTGATTATGAGATCATTTCCTTATTTTGATTTGACGTCAATTCCTTTCATCTCATCCATCAGTAAATTATTAATCCATTGCTTTATATAAATAATGTTTTAATTGTTTGTATTAATTATACAGTCCTTCTGCTGGTCAACCATTACTTCGCCTTTTCGTACTTCTCTTCCGTTTACTATCCATTCACTCAAGTATTGAAAGCATTTTTACTTATAATATGATTACCGGTGTTTTACACATATTGTCTTATGATTAGGTGTTAGCCTTCTTTACCATCTGTTTATGGCTCATCCCATTTGTGAGTTACCATTCAATCATTGATTTATATATTCATTCATTTTAATTGTATTCTTAAGGCATTTTTCATATCATTATCGGCTAATGAGAACGTATTGCCCACTATTGCAGAGACGAGACCATTGCTTTCAGGTCTCCTCGATCTCTATATAACTTTGATTGTGATTATAATTGAATCCATTAATGCATTTCAGATGAAAATGATGTCGTTTCACATTATTTCTCTCGAAGAGGCAAAAGATATGGTTTGCTATCGTTTTTTAATTACGCAAAGGATAGCCTTTTGCCACAAAGAGTCAAAAAGTCTTTTTAGTAAATGTGTAAATATATAGACAATTAATTAATAATTATATTAATTTTACAATAAATTGTTTTAAATTTGTATATTTTATAATTATTAAACTGAATACTCTTGTCATCGGGCAATGGATTGTTTGAGAATTTTTAATATTTTAAATTAAAATAAACATTTAAATTAAAATTATTGTGTTGTTTGTATAGTATTTATCTTTTATCATTATTTTTCTACAGTAAGTCATTAATTGTTTTTGCAATTATCGATTAAGTTGGAAATTTTTTAGTACTGTATTCACATATTAATTATATATTTGATGATAATAACTACATAATATCTAGAAAATGATACAAGTTAACTTAATGTTTTATTTGTGACATTCAATTGAAACATTATTCATTGAGCTTTAAAACGGTATCATTGAATAGTTGTCTATTTATTAAGGATTCTGGAAGAAGGCCTAATTAGAGTGACCATAAGAGTGCGACACAACTACTATGTTATACAATGGGAAGTCACATATTAAACAAATTATGCAAACAACGATTGCAACAAAGCTACGAGTTTTAATGTTTATTTAGTCTCTTTAAGACAATGTATTACAGAATATGTTTTAATTATAGTCACAGGGACTCAATTACAATGATTGTAGTGTTTTTATATGAGTTTAGATTTTATTTTTAATACTTTTTTATACATTATGGACATTATAATATAAAATTCATATTGTGAATTTTAATCAAGAAAACTATTTTTGGCCATTGAAAATAATGTTAAAACTAATGTATGAAATTAAACTTAAGCATTGAAAATTGTATTTCAAACATTTATTTTTGTGATTTTTATATCAAATACTATGAATGAGTTTTAACATTATTTTCAATGGCTAAGAATAGTTATCATGATTAAAAGTCATTATATTTTAGAGTGTTCCTATTAGGAACTTTCTAAGTTTAAATTCTTTGGCATTTCTCAAATTTTAGTTCATAGAAACACATCAAATCTATAACATTAGTCCATTTATAATAGGAATATAGGACTGTTATTATCTTTAGGAATATAAAATACAAATACTTGTATATTATTAAAATATTTGCATTTTATATTTGTAACTTATTAGAAGAATATTTATATTCTAAAGTAGAATTTCTATTGTAATTTCAATATTGGTTAAATTACTTGATTAGTTAGTGCCTTCAATTTAAATAATGTAAGCATTTTGGTAATATTAAATAGTAATGTTATAATAAATACACATTTATTCTTGTTAAATTCGTATGAATATTATTGAAATTATATAGATATGAACATGGTCATATTAAAGTTGTAACATTAATTATTCCTACACATGACAGCTAAACGTAACGTAAGGATGTATTGAATGGGTTTGGAAATGTGTGAAATGATGGGTGACTTCCTCTCAAACAAGTTTTTCTCCTTAAAGACACCACTTGTGGGCAAAGCAATGGTCTGTCAGTTGAGACCTTCTTTCCATTCAATACTCAGTTTTGTTTTGATTTTCAAAACAAATCCAATTTATTTCTCGATTTTATTTATCTTCAGTGAATTTGTTGTCACATAAAGTGGACAATAATATAATGAATGGCACTATTAAGTGGAAGAATACTAAAGTTATTATCACTGATCGGTTCCATTGTGTCGGGAATGCTATTTGCATTCGTTTGGCTTAATTATGAACAAACAGTGATTGAAGTGCAGAGTCTTCATAATCACATTTATGGTCACTTAATGGACACACATTACGACCAATGGGTGGGACAGAAGTGCATCAAAAGACAAGACGTGTCGCAAGAGATTAAAAGTTTTGAATCCAAATCCGATGTAATGTTTGAATCGGAATATCTATTCAAAAGAGTTGGAGTGCTTTGTCTGGTGTTAAGCAAAAGCCGAAAGTCATCGCAAGCGGTGCGCCTGACGTGGGCTAACCATTGCAATCACGTTATATTCTTCGGACCCTTTTCTGACCGCAAAATACCAGTCATTAAATACCCGCCGGCGAGCACTCATGTATCGTTTTGTCACTCATTTATCACTGCAATGAATCAATTTTCCGGTCAATTTGATTGGCTTTTCATAGCCTATGACGAAACGTATGCCATAATCGAGAATCTCCGCCATTATGTCGCGCCTCTCAACGCCTCCTCTCTCTACTACTTGGGAAGAGCTGTCAAACACTACTTCTCGGGCGTCTATAACGCGGCCGACTCTGGCATAGTGTTGAGCAGAGGCGCCGTCGAGCGCATCGCTAAAGCATTTAGTAATGAAACGGTTTGTGACTTAAACTTTATTGAAGGCATCGGAAGTGTTTCTCGCAATTTCGAGATATCTCTGGCTCTCATATTAGGCCGCTTTGGCTGCACTCCTGTCGATACACGCGATTTGCGCAGAAGAGGGCGTTTCCATGCGTTCCCACCCGAGCGTCAATTAGTGCCGGGAATGATATCGATGTTCAACAGCTACTGGAGAAATGGTGTCTTTTTATCATCTAATGACGAACATTGTTGTAGTGATAAAAGCATTACTTTCAACGGTGTTCTTCCAGCGGCCATGTATTTGACTGAATACTTACTCTATCACATGTCTATATTCAGTACCCATAATAACCCCCTCGGACTCGGCAATAAACCCCCGCCTTATAGCTCTTATAAAGTGAACTCTGATTTTGACGATAAAAACATATTTAAAGATTTTGATTCAATAGAAATGGGAACTCCACTCATCCATACCATCGGCAAAAGCAGTCATAAAAACAGTAAACATAAAAAATCTAAAAAAGTTAACTCATTTTCTAATTTTTTTAATGAAATATTTGGAAATTAAATATTTTTTTAAATATAGCATGTAACTGTAATATACGTACATTTTTGCATAAATATATTTCATTGTTTAAATATTGTTGCCTGATTATATTAATAAAATACCATGTCACTTTATAATATTGTTGTTTATTAGTTTAAAATGAAAGTGTTACAATAATATTGTTTGTATTTTAAAATTTGTACTATCTTATATGACAGTGACTACTGTATAACCAAGAATTTGTAAACAATTAATAATTAATCTATTTTCAGTAAATTAATTAAAAATAATATAATTATACTTGAGATGAAACGGCACTAATAATATCCCGGCAATGGATTACACCTTCACTTTCTGGACCCAAATTAATGCCAAATAGAGGAGCGGTTCCGTAAAATTTTCTCATTTCTTCTCTGGACAAGCGGTACCTAAATATTGAATTTTAAACATTAAATGAAATACAAATACCGGTATAAAGTATTTTGCATTGATCTTAAAAACTAATCATGCTTTATAAGTTGCATATTCTAATGTAAAAAATGGTGTAAATTACATGTATGTTTTATTTGCTAAAAATTTATCATGTAAAAAAATAAAAAGTGATGATTACGTTCTTAGAGTGGAAAGAGGTTCGGCTGCCATCTTAACTCCAGTGTCGGGATTGATTGTAGTGAAGACACATCTGTCACACGCTTTCAAGAATGTGAACTCAATATCTCTAATCTTAGCGTATTTCCAATAGTCTTCAGCGAAAGCATCGCAACCAGTAATCAATATATTAGGCCTAAAGTTTCTATAACTGACTTTTGTTTCATTTGGAAGTTTTGCATTTAAATCGTTGATTGAATTTTGATTAATAACTAGAACTGCCGATCCGTCGTGAAAAGCAATCTAATTTGATAAATGGTATCATATTTTCAACACTAATACAGTATATCTACAGTAATAACAAACCGGATATTGTTTTAATTCAATCACTCGGTCGTTGCGTTCGGCAGAACTCGGTCTCATTTTATTGTTGGCCATGTGTTGAATGAGTTTAATCCCTGATTTTTGTAAATATTTTGAAAACCAATCTTCAGCTTCTTTTCCACAATAGACTCCTTCTGTCGTTTGTCCCCAAACTCTTTAAATCAAATAAAACTGTTGTAATATTTTCAAACTTCATTTAGCAATTTAATATAAAACTTAATTAAAACACAATAACTATGTATCACATGCGAATAATTGTTAAACTGAAAGCAAACTGCTATAATATTTATACAAGGTATAACTGAATGATTTAGTAAACATGTTTAATACTTTGTTGGTATGAGTATATCGTTAACTGATTTGTGTGTTTTAAGTATAATCTTAAGAGTTGGCATATTTGGCCCATCGATCCAAATCTCATTCTCGTGAATACTTTGCCTCAAAAGAGCCAACGATTCTTCAGTCCTTTGAGTTACAAAGCGATTCTCGTCGTTGATTAACAGCCACATCCTTAAGGTATGTAACATACCGTACAGTTGTATAAGTTATCACTTAAAATCATATTAAATGCATGTATCAAACAATTCAAACCTATCCCTAAATTTTCCGGATTGGAGTCCAAATTTGGTGATAATTGCTTCGTCCACTTCAATGCCCGGAAGAGATTTAACCGGATATACAATTAGTTTAATAATTTTAGCCGCCTTTACATAATTCCGTCTTCTTTTTCGTTTCACGACATAAAGCAAAGCACCGCTTATGACACAAACCATTAGTCCCGACAATAGTACAGTATTGGATGCTTTTATTGCAAACATTATTAAAATTTTAACTAATTTGACAAATAATTTGAATATGTATTTAAACCGAGTGTTTCTTATTGATAGGGATTAAATATACAACAATATTAAATTGATTTTGAAACATTATATCTTATTATTCAAATAAAAACTCTCTTTTATGTGAAAAATAAAGTTAATGCATGATATGAGATAAATGTTGGTTAAAAAAACAAAATGGTTTTTTATTGGTTTGCATTAAACTATAATAAAAGTTGTATTCGTTTTTTAAATTGAGATTCTTTTGATGATAAGTATTAGAGAGGAAACAGATGTGTCTATAACTTGATTGACAACTGAACACATAGAGAGGTGAGAGGAATACTCTTTGTCTGACATTCAATTTTGTTACAAAATGTATTATTATTAGGGCCAACAGAAAAGAGTAAAAAAGGTCAATAAGTATAATTTACTGTAGGTATAAATGGAGAATAGATCTCATGAACACATATTCCATGACATTTTGACCATAAGATTGCATTCACATTAAGAATTTATCTGTATTTTTAAAACTTATAAAACATTTTAAGCATTTAATAACGATATGAGAATTTCAAAGTAGCGTTTACTGTATAATCATTAATAATATTGTTAGAGAGAGAGAGAGAGAGAGAGAGAGAGAGAGAGAGAGAGAGAGAGAGANAGAGAGAGAGAGAGAGAGAGAGAGAGAGAGAGAGAGAGAGAGAATGAAATTAATTAGACGTGATTATGCCATATTATTTGTATTTCTATATTGTAAAAATAAGAATTATTAAGAAACAATTGTCTGGGAATTCAATTTTAATTGATAATAAATTTTAATTACATAAATTCAAAAATATATATAATTTTCTGAATATTTTTAAAGCTATTAATGTTATCTCTAATACTGTATTTGACAAATATTACAGCAATAATCAGAAAACAGATAAATATTAATTGGCAATTAAAGCATTATATATCTTATTGCTGTTAGAATTATGCCCATCGTCATTTTATGATATTCCTTATTCCCATTCTTCTATATTATTCAATACCGGTAATAATGTTTATATAATAAATAATCATATTAAATAAATTTTATGCAGAAATAACATATTCTGGTAAACAAAACACTTCTGGTTTATAATATCTTATGCTCTAATAACAGTATACTGTATGTAAAATAACCGAGATAACTAGGGTGACCAAACGTCCTCCCCTAGGGGGACAGGTCTCCCTTTGACCATTTTTGGCACCAGACCTTTGGGAGGACTATACAATGACAGTTTTAACAACAAAGAAGTTTAATTTAATTTTGAATTTATTTGTAAAATAATTGAATATTTACTTTCAATAGATTTTTAGGCTGTTCATTTTAAAAAAGAATTCCTATTTTATGCTTATAAGTGATTTTTAAATAATTTAAATTTTATATTCATATTTTTAATAAAAACTGAACTAAAGAACTAAAATTTACAACATTTTAGTGAATAACATACATATTTTTATATATTTTGTTTGATAAGATATACTGCATATCCAAATCTAACTTAAATATCTATGCAATTCAAATAGTAAGAAGCATTTTGGGCCTATTTGTTTACAAATTTACAATTTATTTGTCATATTTTATCGATTAGCATATATTTTAATATATTATTGAGAAAATCAGTAAAATAAGCAAAATTTATATGATTTTGTAAAGAATTAAAAAAAACTATTGACTCAAAAATGATATTGCTAGAGAACATTGTTTTATGTGATGCCACTTATATTAGTTACAATTTGTAACTTACAAATAGTGTTAACAGTTATTTGGTTAAACCAATAAAACCAAATAAAACACACGAAATTTAAAAATAATAAAATTTGGTTTTATTAATAAAACCAAATAAAACCAAATTTTTGTTGTTATTAATGTGTATAATTTGACCAAATATCACATGTTTTGTAAATGTTTTTAAATTGTTTTATAATTTGTGCATAGTCTCGGTAAATAACATGCCAAAAAGAAAAACACTTCGAATAAATGGATTAAAAGTTAAAATTACTGATTTAATTAGAAATGAGAGCGCATAAAGGGTTTTATGCTTTATTAACTGATCTGGAATAAAACCAAATTTTTCAAAAATTACTGATGAAACAACAAATACAAAACCTGAGTCACTTAAATGCGAACGCTATATAAATTGTAATAACTTTAACCATGATTAACTTATTTGGTTAATCTATATACCATTTGATAGCTTATTTATGTATGTTTAAAGTCTTGTATTAAAATTTTTTAATTTTAACCACAACTGGATTTAACCGCCGATTCTCTTAGACGACTGGCTAAACATGGTTTCCACTCTATGTTAAAGTATAGCAATGTTTATAAATTCATATTTGATTATAATGGGTCATTATAAATATAATTAAGTTATAATCTGATTATAACAGTTTGATTTTAACTATTATGCGTTAGATTTTAAATTCTAAAATTATAAATAATCAACAAAATTAATATTTTAGGAAAAGGAAAATTGTATGAACATTTTTGGATTTTTTAATGATAAAGTATTACTTTGCAAAACTAGCCATGTATTTTATTTAAAATGCTATAACACAATATATCTAGCTTAAATTAGTGTTAATATAATCAGATTATAACTTAATTATATTTATAATGACCCATTATAATCAAATATAAATTTATAAGCATTGCTATACTTTAACATAGAGTGGAAACCATGTTTAGCCAGTCGTCTAAGAGAATCGGCGGTTAAATCCAGTTGTGGTTTAAATTAAAAAATTTTAATACAAGACTTTAAACATACATAAATAAGCTATCAAATGGTATATAGATTAATCAAATAGGTTAACCATGGTTAAAGTTATTACAGTTTTAAAACGTTCGCGTTTATGTGACTCAGGTTTTGTAACACCAAATTTTTCTTATAAATAATAAAACCAAATAAACACACGAAATTTAAGAAAATAATAAAACCAAATTTCTGTGAACACTAGTTACAAATTAAATTGTTAAATGCTTACAACTAAACTTGATCATTTAGGACCTAAATTTTAGGTCCTGGATGTGTTAGATTCTACGATTCTGTTTACAATATAACACATCGATAAGTGTTTGTCAATTAGAAATGAACATTTCAAATAAAATATGCAAAAATATATTAAAAGTAAACATATATTAATATGTGATATAAAGTGAAAGCAATTGATTTGTAAAACTGGATTAAATTCTGTGATTTCTATGTTTGCAAAATAACATTCATTCAAAATTTGAATTTCAAATGTAATATTCCTTAAAAGGGATCGTATTATGAGTTCGTAAAGTTCTAATGCATTGAAAACATTGCAAATGTAATGATATTGTGTTTTACACCTGTTTTTAATAACCTTTAATTTTGAGTGAATTATTAAATATTGTATTAAAAGATGGTTTTAAATGAAGAAGTATTGGATTTATGGATATTATATGGAAGTGAAACCGGAAATAGTGAAGAGTTGGCCAAACGGTTGGGCCGTCAGGCCATCCAACTGTCCCTAAGAGCACGAGTGATGGCTTGCGATGAATGCTCTGTCTCTCAACTCATTGACCAGAAGATTGTTTTGATGGTCTGTTCCACGACTGGTATCGGCGAAGAACCCAATAATATGAAGACTTTCTGGAACTTTCTTCGGCGTCGAGATCTGCCGCACGACTCGTTGTCATCGGTTTACGTCTCAGTCATAGGTTTAGGCGACTCTTCGTATGAAAAATACAATTTTGTGGCAAAAAAACTTCACAAAAGAGTCTTAAGTTTGGGCTCAAAGCCGTTAACTGATCTCGTCTTAGGAGATGATCAACACGATTGCGGACCAAACGCT
This sequence comes from Medioppia subpectinata, assembly GCA_905368565.1. NCBI lineage: Eukaryota > Metazoa > Arthropoda > Arachnida > Sarcoptiformes > Oppiidae > Medioppia > Medioppia subpectinata. The sequence continues at coordinate 27,746 of CAJPIZ010000052.1, forward strand.
ACCATTGATCCATGGCTTCCAACTTTCTGGAGTAGAGTCTGCGAAGTACTACATATTGAAGATAATTCATCCCAAATCCAAGACTCGGATCAAATGTTTAGTTCCAGTTTTAAAGTACATTTTGTTGACCAAAACAATCAACAAATGGACACAACTATTGTTGGAAGTGATAAAAGTGATGATCACTTTCATAAACACAATCCATATTTTGCTAAAGTTTTATCCAATGAGAGGATCACATCCGAAGATCACTTCCAAGACGTGCGGCTAATAAAACTTGGTATAAATGACTCCAATTTAATCTATGGTTTGGGAGATGTCTGTTGTGTTAAACCACAGAACAGTGAAGAAAATATTAACAAATTTCTAACTCTTTTGGATTTAAATAAAGACTTGTATTTCACGGTCGAGAAGAATGAACACAATTGGATGAGTCTGTCTTCTTATTATAGTAATCTTCCGAAACCGTGTTCTGTCTTAACGCTAATCACCGAATATATGGACATTCAGTCCATACCGAAGGCGTCTTTCTTTGATCTCTTCTATAGAATCAGTGAAAATGATTTGGAAAAAGAAAAACTCAAACATTTTGCTAAAAATAGTACTTCGGATGACTTATACGAGTACTGCAATCGTCCCAAAAGAAATATATTGGAAGTGCTGTCAGACTTTCCCCACACAACTAGTCGTCTAAAATTTGAACATCTGTTTGATTTGATTCCAGCCATTAATCCGAGATATTTTTCCATCGCATCGACAATGAATGTCACACCAAATGAATTGCATTTATTGGTTGCTGTCGTCCACTACAAGACCCGATTAAAAGAGCCCAGACTTGGCCTCTGTTCTAATTGGTTGGCCAAACAATTGCCCGCAAATGACAGCAAAGTTGCCATTTATGTAAAGAAGGGAACGTTTAGTTTGCCGCCCGACTCGACGCCCATCATAATGATAGGCCCGGGAACAGGTGTCGCACCCTTTAGAGCCTTCATTGGAGATCGGGCTGAAAGACAGGTCTCACACAACTATCTCTTCTTCGGATGTCGTTATCGAAACTCTGACTTCTATTTGGAGGACGAATGGAAACGTTTCAATGATTTGGCATTTTTGGACTTTTTTGTCGCCTTTTCCAGAGATAGTGACCAAAAAGTTTACGTTCAGAATATTCTTTGGCAACAAAGAGATCTCGTCTTCCAATTGATTCATCAGAAAAATGCATTCATTTTTATTTCAGGAAATGCTAAACAAATGCCGAAACAAATCAGAGAAACCATTTGTGATATATTTAAGGACCAAATGAATCAATTGAATGACAAAGAGATTCAACAAATGGTTAATAGACTAGAACTTAGAAGAAGAATACAATTTGAGTGTTGGTCTTAATGTTATCTCTAATTGAATTGTACTTTATTTGAAAAATAAATATAAATTGTGTTAAATTAGTTGTAAATCTAATGTCCATTCAATTCCACTTCGATTTCTTTTGTTGTATAAATTGTGTCTCGTCTTCATTGAGTGCGATATATGTCTTTGGATCAGATCTGGCCTTCAGATTCATGTAATATATATAACCAAAACATACAGTTAAGGCACAGACGCCGGCACTCATCACATACTTGTTCTGATGGTGTGATTCAAACGACAATCAGATTTAGTCATAATTATAGTTAGCGACAAATTTACCGGTTTTACAAACAACTCAAAATTCAAGACCCGAAACACATTGGTTGCGACCACCGGTCGCTTACCATCCACTTTGGGCTCATCTCTAAACAATAGACCATTCATTGCATTACATGTTATTACTCTTATATCATTTAAATCATGATGGTTAAGGACATTATCAATGTTATTGAATCATCATTCATTATAACTATAATGCTAAACAAGTTACTAAACTAGTCAAACTTTGTAGTAAATGCTATCATTGGCTGTAATAGTGGTAATAGTGGTAATAATGACAATAATGACCGGTTGATAGAGTGGTGTTTGTGATTGTTATCCATGAAGAAGTGGTGGATTGAGTGAGTGGTGGATGTGTTGAGTGTATGTATGGCTGGAGTGAGTGTAGTGTTTGAACGCTTGGATGTTGTGATGCATGGCGTGTGCGGACTCACGACTGGCGGTGAAGCCAACCCTACAGTCGTGTCGTTAACACTAAAGCAATGACTGAGCGCTGACTTACAGACTGTACTGTACTTTACGTTACACTCGTCTCCACTCTATGCGAGTCTTTTGCCACAAAAGTCCGCTTTTTTGGGCAAACAGTCACTCATTTGGGTTAGTGTTTAGTGTTTAGTGTTTTGTTGATTTAATCATACAATCGATGCTTGGATTGCATTCACACCCAAACACTGAGACAGACATCACTACTCATCACAACTCACTTCACTAACAATTGGCAAACAATGAATCAAAAGTGAGCCAAAAGTTAGTCAATTGCTGACACTTTGAGGCCAAGTGTTGCCCAAAAAGTGTGATTTACAGCCATTTCTCCTGCATTTCACCCAAACATCAATCTCTCCGCTAAGACATCCACTCGTAATACCGGTAACTATTGAACCAATCGATGCCTTATTGTCACCATTTGATCCACACATGACTCTATTGATGACCCATTGATTTAACACTTTATTGACAACAGAATTGACAAATGGAGACAAAAGTCAATTCAAATGACACCAAATCTAGTGATGTGTCAAACGATGCTATCGTTAAAGACATTGTCGGACACGACCTCAACGATCAGATGCTCACTCCAGAGACCAACTCTGACCAACCGGTGCTTCAGACAAACTCCACTCAATTGCCGGCCATTGACTCAAATGGCGCTACAAATAAAGTTTTGGATGAAATACATAAACCGGATAACGAAGAGTCCGTCGCAAATGGTTTTGACGATAATATGGCGAAAGAGGACAACACATCCGCTAATGTGACAGCAATTGTCGCAACAGATGTTCCCAACGGATCAGTCGTTACGCCGAAAGTGACCCGAAATAAGCGAAATAGCGTTCAATTAACAGCAATCACACCAATTGAGACACCGAAGAGTGACGACAAGCAGAGCCAACTCGACTCAGAGCACAGACTCACCCGAAGTCGATACGGAAGACTGCAAAAGGCAAAGACACCGAATCCAGAGATGATTACATACGACCTGAAGAGACGGTCTTCAGTGAAAAGCATCGACGCCTCCGAAACATCGGAGACACCCGTCAAGAGAGAGCCAAAAGGCAAAAGAGATGATAAGAAGACTACTTTGGATGAATCGACGCCTAACTTGAGAAAATCGAAACGAAGAATATCTGAATCTCCGGCGAAGAGCGGCAGAAAGAGAAGATCTAATAAAATGGATGAAACTAACGATGAAATCAAAAGCAAAGTCAACGAAACTGAAGCGAAGACTCCGACGCCGGCCTCCAAGAAAAAAGCGGTCGTCAGTCGTTCCGAATCAGTGCCTCAGAAAAAGTGCATTGAATTGACGGGAGACCCGACGTCTACTATAGTGGACCGTCACGTCCTCCTAACGATTCCCCCACAAGAGGGCGATTACTGTGTCGGTGATCTCATTTGGGCCAAAGTGTCGGGCTATCCCTGGTGGCCGTGTATGGTATCACTCGACCCCATCACCGCTCTCTATTCGAAAGTTTCCGGTAAAATCAATTGGCTTTTAAACGTAATACGAATTGAAAGTTAATTATTTGCAATCAATTTATTTAATTTAGGAATGAGTTACAAAGCCGGTCGTGTATATCACGTCCAGTACTTTGGATCTCAAGCACTCCGCGGCTGGACTTCTATCGGACAAGTGATGCCATTTGAGGGAAAGGATAAGTACTCAGAAAAGGTTGAATTGCTAAAAGAGAGTTCACCGAAAGCGCAAATTGCAAAAGTGGCGCAAAAATATGCAATAAAAGCGACCGCAAAGAAACAATGGGACCAATCGGTAGAAGAGGCCGAAGAAGCGGCCAAAATGACGAGAGAGGAAAGAGTCAGAAGTCTTACCTTTGAATACATTCTCTCCTCAAAAGTAAATTTGCGACGAAAACTGGAGAATTCTTTTGGCGAACAAAATGATTCCAAACGTAAAAAGCTTAGCAGTTCTCCCGAAGACATCTACGACTTCGATGACGACGACGCGTCCATTAATGTCTCGCAATCAACGCCTGGCCTTATGTGGAGAAAGAGAGTGCAAAAGGGAGACTTTGCCATCTATGTTGAGCGCCACTACAAGACTGTTGAGGCAGAGAATGCCGGCGCCAATCGACAGGAAGTGGAAGAAATGCTTCAAAGACGTTGGGATCTACTCGGAGAAGACTTGAGAGCGCTGTACACCGACCGCAAGTTCGCGCCAACCAATGAAAGTGAGAGCCCAGCCATCATTACTCCCAAAAGCATTGCATCAAACAAAACACAATCCGAGTCTAAACCCAAAAGAGGCAGAAAATCGAAACAACAAACGCCAGCAAAAAGTATCGTCAAAACTGGAAGCGATGGAAGTGATTGCGAAGGAAATCTGGTTATATCTGAGACTCCAGTTAAAAAATCTTCGCCTAAAAAGGCAGTGAAATCTGAGCGCAAATCCAATGGACCGTCTCTTAAGACATTAAATTCAGAGAAAAAATCCGAACCGAAAGGAACACAAAATAAAAAGACACCGAAAAAAGCGGCGATTCCGACACCAAAGTCATCGAAAGCGTCCGTCGAAAAGACTGCTCAAGTGGTGAACGGAACCAATGATAAAGCTGTTCAAAGCACTGATCCATCTCTCGTCCACTTTGGCATCGACTATATGGACGAGTTTACAAGCAGTGAAGACACGAGTTCCACATCTGAGCCAGAAGTGGTCGATGGCGTCAAGACTTGTGTCGATAAATTTTGTGTTGTTTGCAACGAGTCGGACGATTCGGATTCATTGTTGGCGTGTCAGGGAAGTTGTCTTCAGATGTATCACAAAAAATGCTCCAAATTTGAAGGAATTGACACTCAATTCAAATGCATTGAATGCCAAACAGGTTTGTCTTTGCAGTCATTTATTTCATATAATTTATAATCATTTTTTAAATTAAAATTAAATTTCAGGAAAACACAAATGTTTTGTTTGCAAAAGCGCTGATAATAAAGAGGAGAAAGAGCCCCAAAAGTGCAATGACACGAAATGTGGCAAATTTTATCACATGAGTTGCATTGAGAAGGGATTTCCCGTTAAATTGACGGAATTGAAGGACAGCTTTCTTTGTCCGTTTCACTTCTGCCTTAACTGTCATATTGAGAGTCAAAACGATAAAGAATTCCGTCCGAGTCGTCGCCGTCTAGTGAAGTGCATATTCTGTCCGACGGCTTACCATTTGGGCGACTACTGTATCGCCGCCGGAACTGTTCAGGTCTCACAAAATTACGTTATTTGTCCCGACCATCACGAGAAGAAGAAGAAAGACAAACACGTGAACGTCAACTACTGTTTCTCGTGTCTAACCGGTGTGTAATATATTTAGTGAATTTTTAATTACAAATTGTTATTAATATTGTTTCTGTGAATCTATAAAAGGGGGTCAACTTATATGCTGTGAGTCGTGTCCGGCGGCCTTTCACACCAGTTGTTTGGATTATAGCTTAGATCCCGACTCTAACTTCTATTGCACTGACTGTACGTCTCGAAAGCCTCTGCATTACGGAGACATAGTTTGGGTGAAACTTGGATTCTATCGTTGGTGGCCGGGAAAGGTGTCGCACCCAAAGCAAGTGCCCGACAATGTGATGAAACTGCCGCACGGAGTCGGAGAGTTTCCCGTCTATTTCTTTGGATCGCACGACTATTATTGGGTTCATAGGGGACGGGTGTTCCTCTTCATGGAGGGCGACAACAAAGCGGCCGTCGCTAACTGTAGCGGCAAAAAGAACAACAAATCGCTTCTCAAAACATTCAAATTAGGTCTGAATTTTATTGAAACTTATATTCAATTGTTTTGTAGATTTTAAAGTAAAATTTTGAATAAATAGCGACCGAAGAGGCGGCCGAACACTTCAAGTTATGGCAGGAGTCGAAAGGAGCCATCAGGAGAGCAATGGCTGCAAATAAGCCGCCGCCCTATACACACATAAGAGTGAGTATTCATACAAACTATTACTAAATATAAAGCAAATTATTTAAAAAATGTTTTGCATTTAGTCTAACAAAGCGGTGGGGCTTAAAGTCCAGGTCACGAATTCAGACGAATCACACATCAGTTTATGTGAATGCAAAGTGAAGAACGACGTGTCGTGTAATGACGAGAACTGTATCAACAGAGCACTGATGGTTGAATGCGATCCCAAACTGTGTACAGCAGGCGATAAGTGCAGGAATCAGAGGTTCAAAAAGAGAGAATACGCGGCCACTAAACCGTTCAAAACAGAGTCCGCCGGTTGGGGTCTCAAAGCCGATGAGGACATCAAAAAAGGACAGTTTGTTATCGAATACGTCGGGGAACTGATCGATGAGGACGAGTGCGAGCGACGACTCAAATCGATGGGAGATAACAATCAATCAAATTTCTATTTCCTAACCATCGATAAGGAGAAGATTATTGACGCCGGACCTAAAGGCAATTTGGCTCGATTTATGAACCACTCGTGTCAACCCAATTGCGAGACACAGAAGTGGATGGTGAACGGCGCCACTCGGGTCGGACTCTTTGCCGTGTGTGACATTCCCACCGGAACTGAACTCACATTTAACTATAATCTCGATTGTCGTGGGAATGGGAAAACCAAATGCATCTGCGGTTCTGCCAATTGTTCCGGATTTATAGGCGTTCGACCCAAAGCTGATGATAACAACAGAAAGGGTGCGACCAATGGTCAGACCGTCAAGAAGAAGAAGAAGAGGAATGAGAAGGGATTCAAGCGAATGCATGACGACGAGTGCTTCACGTGTGGAGAGGGCGGTGACCTCGTTATGTGTGACCGCAAAGGCTGTCCCAAGTCTTACCACTTGGAGTGCCTCAAACTGACGCAAACCCCGAAAGGCAAGTGGGAGTGTCCGCGACATTTCTGCGACACCTGCGGCAAAGCGGCCACAGCTCTGTGCGAACTCTGTCCCAACTCTCTATGCAAAGAACACGCCATTCCATCCAAACTCACAGTAAGTCCTTTTAATTGCCACTTATTTCACATGTCATTCATATTTGCAAATGTTTACAGCAATTACCCGATGGGAGACTCGTTTGTTCAGATCATCCAAACCAAGACATGGATGAACTTCTTGACAATACTGACGACATGGAGACCGCGAGGGATGAAAAGGCGGACAATGAAGAGGTTGCGGAGAACGAGTCGTCACTGGTTTTGGACATGTCTTCAAACGCCAATCCAGACACTGTTGCTAACAGTGAGAGTGAATGCCTGGAATGAGTGCATGTTTTTGTAGTAAAATATATACATTTAATTTAAAGCGTTCATTGAGTTACTGAACTCGTCATTAAGAATATAACGAATCGATTATTTTAACACAAGAATACTTTTGAATAACAATTCATAAAAATGTTACCGACTTTTGACGAAATGCATTGTTTACTAAATGTTGAAATGCTTTTCATTTATTGATTTAAATTTAAAACATAAATTATTTCTCGTTTAGTTTGGAATTATATAATATATATGAATTTTGTCAAACATTTTAACTTTTTTATACAGAAATTCAAAATGATTTAAGAGTTGCACAAAATTTCAAACTTTTTATTCATTCAAACAAAAAATCCAATGTCTTTGGAATCCATTTAATGCATTAGTTATATATATTTGGGTACAAATTATTTCGCATTATTAACTCAATAAAACATGTTTTACTTTATAAACACAATTTGAGTGTCAATTCAATCGCCGCTCAACTGTTCGTACAGTTTGGGCACATATTCATCCCATTGGGCCTATCAATTGATAATCAATTGTCAGTTAATGTCTAATCAATTGCTATGCAAATCATTATATACCTGAAAGAAGTTGGCAGATATGGGTTCTCCCAGATTGTACTTCTTGGCAAAGTTACGTATCTTAAACTGCAGTTACAAACACATCAATTAGTGATCAAATGAGTCATTTGAGTGCATACCTGTCCGCGCCCTTCACCAGATCTGTTGCTCAGTTTGGGCTCATCGGGAGTCAACTTATTCGGTTGCTTATACACTAAGAACACATATCTGTGAAGTCCAGTGCCTATCAACACAAGTATATTATTATATAATATAAGATTAGTATTGAATTAAGTGAACACACCTTTTGGTGGTCCGGCGCCGACATATTCGGACAATAAGTCTCCCTTTGCGATGTCATTCTGGGGTACGTTAACGACCAGCCAGTGATGCCATTCTCTATATTTGGGCAGTTGACGACTCGGTGCGTCCGGATCTGTCATACATACCGTGTATAATGCATTCGCTTCTGTCGGCCACTTAACCACAGTTGGGATGTCCTTCACTTGAGTCGGTGTCAACTCATTGCCCAACTGTTCAAATGGATTACATTATACAACGGGTTATTATAACAATCTGCTAAACATACACTTTCCACACATATCTATCAATGTCATGGTATAGCACTAATAGTGCAACCTTTCCGTAAGAAACCTCCCTTTAGGCAAACACCACATCATAGGTTAAAATATTTGTCACTAACAGTTCCTATGCCGGTAACGGTAATATGAGATACCTTCATAATAAACCCTTAAGGAACCCCTTCATAGTAAACAGTTGTAGTGATTCTAGTCGTTTCATTTGCTAGATTTGTAACAAAACTTTATTAAAGCAACTCTCCATTTAAGAACAACTTTTGCAGTGCAACTAACCGTTGCTTATATCATATAATATGCAAGTTGGATAGATTAACAGATAGATTGTATGCAATCTTTTTAATTAAGGGTATCCAATGTTTACAACAACTTGTCGTAAACAACACGTACTAGAGTTAAGTCTAGACTAGACTACAATATATAACAGTAAATATTGACAACTTCTACAGTACTGTAAATGTAGTGACTGTGAGACCGGCTTACAGTATGGGCTCAAAGTGTGTCCATACAAACTATATTTACTATTTAGACACAATTGTAGACAACTGTAGACACCATTGCATTCATATCTAGTGTGTAATCAAATGTAATGACAATTCATTCCTACCTTCGGCTCAACATTTGATGGATATTTAACCTGAAAATGAGATTAAAATCAATATAACATGTAATCAATGTCTTCAATGACATACCTGTAAGACATGAGAGGGGACTCTATCGACGACATCGGGAACCACTCCGTGCTCTTCCATATTCCTCCTCAGACTCACTAAACCTATTGAACGCTTCAATTGGGAGACAATTACACTGAAAATGCAAACCAAATAATCGTTGAATTGAATGCCTTTTGAATGCGCTTTAAAGCCAAACTGTTTGGCCCAAACAGAGAGACCTCTCTCTCTCTCTCTCCACTCTTCACACAAACTATGTTTCACTCAAACACTCAATACTTGCCATACATTTGAATACAAGCAATACTTTCATACATTTCATACACTATTACTGTTATATTTATACACTTTTGAAATACTATCAACACTTCGTTACCTCTGTTTTGGACCATATCTTGTCAATGAATTGCAAGCTCTCGACACAAGCGATGGTCTGAGAAGACTATTGATTAACATTTGGATCAATTGGTAGTGAGATTGTGGCGATAAGTTTGGGACGAGTAGTGGTGATCGGATCCAAAGGTGTTATGATATCGTCAATGACACCAAATGTTCGCTTATTTGTGAGCATTAATCGCACGTTAGATATGGACAACACTTCTACCCCTTTATGCCAACCAATACTGTATTACCCCTTCAAATATAGCTGCGCTTCACTGCACGACATCTGCGATGCATTGAAACACACGAAGGAATGCAGTGAATAGAGTACTGCAGAGAAGGCCAACGTTTGGTCGTAATGTGTGAATAGAAATGCTATGACGTAAACATTGACTCACTTTTTGTGTATAGTTTTAATCATTTGTATTATTTTTGAGTGAATTTAAAATAAAAACAAATAAATAAATAATTATTTAAATCATGTCTCAAATGAATTGGTTTTGATTTGATATCGTTTTTAATTAATTAATTAAATATGAATTCAATTGTTATTGAAAACAATGTATTGGAAAATGTTTGACAAATATTCACAACATTTTGATGTCATTTATAAATAGATTTATTTTAATTGATATTAATTTATATAAAGATTACAAAATTGATTGCAATCTATGTTTGCATTGATTTGGATTTGAGTTGAATTGTTTGCCACACATTGAGCTCTTGAGAGCAATCAAGTGATCGATTGATCGGTTGGTTGTTTGGACACAATGTCTGGAAGTGATGGGAAGTGGTGTTGCAATCGTTGCACTTACCATAACTGGTCCAAAGCCAACAAGTGTGCCATGTGTTCAGCCCTAAGACAATCCATTCAACTCATCATCAATGATGACAACACTCTTCAAAACGCTTACAAAGTGAGTGACCAATCATTTCATTCATTATATCATTATAATATTAATAACTGATTGATTGCGTGACAGATGTCTTCGCTGATGGACTCAATGAGTGGTAAGAATGAAGAGAAGTCGTTGACGAAGAATGAGGCGAACAGGAAGTGGTGGTGCGATGTCTGCACTTTTCTCAATCACAACAAATCTCACAAATGTATCCAATGTTTGTCTCCACGAAAGACTCGCAATACAAGCCCTAAACCGGAGATAACGTGTGGTTCGCGACAAATGGCATCCAATGAAGAGCTGTCGAACCAATCGAAAGACATTTCACTCGATGGACAGCCAATTGGTTTGGGAAACAGTAATACTATATCTTCTGACAGCTATTGTAATGATAAGAATAAACAGAATAAATACGAGAGCATTGGAGTTGAGAGTGGATTCAAGTGGTCGTGCAGTGCCTGTACTTATGATAATTGGAACGCTTCCAAGAAATGTGTTCTTTGTTTGACTCTCAGAAAGGTTACCACCAATTGTGGCGAAACACATCAAACCATCACTTCATTGGATCCATTGCTCGATACACACCAAGAGAAACGTAAAGACAGTCCTTCGCCTCCAATGCCTGCAATCGCCGCTAAAGAGTGTACTAATGATAACTATAATAATATAATTAATAATCAGATTAATGAAAATTTAAGTGATATCTCGTCGACAACTAATGAATACATGGATAAAATGCGGGAACAGAGGTGTGAAGAACTCTATGATTTAGACCTCTTTATAGGTGAGAGTTCACGTCCTGTGGCTAAACGAGTGCCGTCTGATGTGAGCCGCTATTTGGCCGCAGAGATCAGGCGTTTGTTTGCGGGTGGACTCAAACAACGCAAAGGAGAGTTCGCCTGTTATTTCGTTACTGAATTCGTTACATTTGCTTTGCCTCAAGAAATTGAAGACTTGTCGCCACCCATTCAACAGCGACTCTTTGATGAGTACTTAGACAGAGACGTCCAAAAAGGTTGCTTTTCTTATACCACTTATTATATCATTGTTTTCATATTTGCATTCATTTTGTACAGAACTGGAAGACGAATCTCCTATTATTAACTGGAGTTTAGAGTTAACAGAAAGATTGGGTTCGCGTTTATACGCTCTTTGGAACCGTTCAACCGGTGATTGTCTCTTGGATTCTGTACTTCAGGCGACTTTTGGTATATTCGACAGAGAGAACAGTATGAGGAAAGCTTTGGGGGACTCTCTAAACGAAGGCTCTTCTCTACTGTTCCCACGTTTCAAAGAAGCGGAAACACTTCAGGCGAATCTCTTACACTTCACTCTCGATGACGATCAATGGCGAGAAGACTGGGCTGTTATTCTCTGTACGTATTGTATAAGTGTTTGGTTATATTTAAAGCTTGTTTATTGATATTCTGCTATCCAATGTGTGAACAGCACTGGCATCACAACCGGGACAGAGTCTGGAACAGATCCATATCTTTACGTTAGCGCATATTCTTCGGCGTCCAATCATTGTATACGCGATTCGAATAGTGAAGAGTTTTAGAGGCGATTCTTTGGGTTACGCCGGATATGAAGGCATATATTTGCCTCTTCTCTGGGAATCGAGTTTTTGTTGGAAATCTCCGATAGCTTTGGGTTATACGAGAGGACACTTCTCAGCTCTGGTACCCATAGAACCGCTGCCATCAGACGAACAGATCGGCGCCGGCGCTAACTTTAGATCTAATGACGACAACGAAGTGATATATTTACCATTAGTGACATCAGAGCTGCAGGTACTGCCCCTTCACTTCTTGGGCCACAACGAGTTGGGCAGAGAAGAGGACATCATTAGGCAGTGGTTGGACTGTTGTGTCACAACCGGTGGTATATTAGCCGCCAAACAGAAGATTCCAAGAAAACCCTTATTAGTGGCTCAGATGATGGACGAGTGGCTCGATTTCTATAGAAACCTTCCGCAGCCCTCCATCTCCGCCACTGAACGGATGTCCATTAAGACAAACGACTTCTCCAGTGATGACTCCGATCAAGAGATCTGATTGTGATATCCGTCCACACAATCAATGAGTACTTTTAGTGTAAATTTTGAAAATATTAGAGAAATAATTAAAATGTTATCAATTAAACACTATTTTATTTGGATTTCATCGAAAACTTTACACAATTTTATTGGTTTTAAAAATTATAAATAAAGTATTGAATATATTATATAATTATAGAATATATTATAATATAATTATAGAGTGTTTACAGTATATATTATATTAGTTTATCTAATCATTAATTAATGTTAATCTTCTCATAAATAAACTGTAATTCATTATATTTCTAAACACTGTATAAATCATTTATTTATCAAACTTTAGGACGGCTTCGTTCATGACGTACACATGTATAGTACAAATACTAGTAATTAATTGCTTAAATAATGACTAGAATTGCCACTTGATTCACACCATCACTGACTGGTGATTGGAAAATGAGGATTGATTGTAAGAATCGTTATTTCCTTATTGTTTATATGATATGAAATTATTAAAAATATTGATGAGTGTGATTAAGACACAACTCATGGTCTCGAGGGTCAGCCCACCCTCCGTTCGCTTTTGGCATTCGGAAAGGCTTTTGACTTTTTTGTTGTAAAATCATTTGTTTGGGAAAGAGATAATTCTTTGACACCTTAAATGTGTCTTCAATTGTCTCAATCATCTCTTTATTATTGCAACGTTTAGTCTTGTGATGGAGACCACACTCTCCCGTGTGATACACTCTATACATATGTATAATATATGTGAGCAAATGTTCATAACAAATTCATTTAATAATTTGATTGCCGGTAATCTCTTATAATTATACGATACAAACCTCGGGATGGAAACGAATAGTGTATTAAGCGGTGATTTGAGACAATTTTCGCTTATAAATTGCAAACTCCAATCCCTTAATTGTAATAAAACTTAAGAATATATAACTTTTTTGCATTAATGCCACTAAATTTAAATACCAATTGTAGTCATCGTATGTACAAAAACTTTGAGCGCAATCTTTAATTTCTCGCCATATATAGCTTGAGAATAATTTTCATAATTAAGACCATAATTATAATAATTTAAAATGACGTTAAAATACCGATCAATAATAAATGCCATATTATGTCGACTAGAAATCCAACGACTTCTTTCAATTTTGTCCGCATTTTTGTTAAATTCAACGGAACGGACATAAGAGCCCAATGTTATCACTTTGCTTTTGTCATCATTACTGTAATCGTAATAAATTACAATTACATTTGATTTTCATTCATAACTATTATAATACTAAACTCAATGCGAAATTGTTTAATAAGTTTCCAGACATACAAAGTATCGGGCGATAAGTAATGATCTTCTTCTAAAAACATCTATAATATTAAAGTGAACTTAAGTTATAGTGAATGCAATTGTAGTGATTGACGGGTACTGACAAAGTGGCCGGAATGGTGTCGAGTGATGTCCAGTCCGTCCAACACTGCGTTCACTTTCCACCAGAAATGGTGTTTAGTTTGAGTGAATTTCGCTTCTCTGAAGTGGCCGTAAGAGTCGGAATTGAATCGGTTTTTGCAACCAATCCTTAGCGCCCTTTCAGTCACATCCAAATCAAAACTTACATTAAGTGAACAAACTATGAAAACAAGTCAATACTCACTCTTTTACGGTCACATCTCGAGGACAATCTTCGGCCGAATCGCCCGGAAATGAGTTGGGATTCAATTGAAGAGATTTCGGGTAAAATATTTGTATTGTCTGACAAATCAATTGGAAATGATTGTTATAACTGTAACCAAGAAGTGGTAATCTCTCACTTACTTTGCAAAATGTAATGGAAGTGACCATTGAATTGATCTTCGGATCAAAGAGATCGTGACTGAAGACTAGCAACACTTCTTCGATGTGTTTAGTTTTGGCAAACGATTCAATCAAAGACAACAAATAGTCGGATCTGTTGTGCACTTGTATTATGACAACCAAATCATTGTCTAAAAGTGGACCAAATGTCTTCAAATTGTGCACTTCTTGTCGTTGATTGATCTCATCAATGGCTCGTTTCAATTGATTCACCGAAAATGGTGTCAATACTTCTTCGGATGGTTTCGATAAGTTTGAGACCATTTGACGAGCGATTGGTTTAATGTTTTTGTTGTGATTTTCGTAATAATTAGTGATTTTAAAGTGAAACCAAACAAAAGTCAATACAATTAACAGTAAAATCACTTTCAAAACAATCACTAGTTTTTGATTCAATGTTTTCATTTCAAAAGACATTCATTTGTGACAAACCTTTAATTCATTGAAACGTTTTGTTTGTTTTGACAAAACATATGATTCTCTCAAATGTTTGCTCAAAATTGAGTTCACTTTTCAATACA